>JAOXYD010102664.1:0-11690 GCA_028565735.1 Pinacopodium congolense | reverse complement strand
AGTATTTATGGATGACTTTACTGTGCATGGGGATTCATTTGAGCAATGCCTTGATCACCTCATTTTAGTTCTTAAATGATGCCTTGAAACTAACCTTGTTCTTAATTCTGAGAAATGTCATTTTATGGTTCAATAAGGGATAGTTTTAGGATATGTTATTTCTGCTAAGGGTATTGAGGTTGATAGAGCCAAGATAGACCTTATTTCTTCTTTGCCTTACCCCAGTTCTGTGCGGGAAGTTCGATCTTTTCTTGGCCATATAGGGTTTTAGCGCATGTTCATTCAATACTTTTTCAAAGTTGCATAACTATTGTGTAGGCTGCTTCAAAAAGATAAGGAATTCATTTTTTACTAGGAGTGCAAGAAGGTGTTTAATGCCTTAAAGGAGAGGTTGGTCATAGCACCAGTTTTACAACCCCCAGATTAAAGTCTACCATTCGAACTTATGTGTGACGCCTCCAACCATGCCATTGGAGCAATTTTAGGCTAGATAGTGGGTCGGATCCCTCATTCCATTTACTATTCTTCATAGACTTTAAACGATGCCCAAGCAAACTACACTACCACAGAAAAAGAGCTTCTCGCAGTAATTTTTACTTTTGATAAGTTTAGGTCTTATTTATTGGGTACTAACATTATTTTTATTCTGATCTTATAGCTTTGAAGTAGCTATTGGCAAAGAAGGAGGCAAAGTTTAGGCTCATCTGTTAGATACTCCTACTCAGGAGTTTGATGTAGAGATCAAGGATAAGAGAGGCTTGAAAAATGGAGTAGCCGACCACTTGAGTCATCTAGTAGAGCATAGTGCTAACAAGCATCCTATAAATGATGATTTTCCATATGAACAGCTATATAAAGTACAGTTTGCAGGCCCCTGGAACGCTGATATAGTCAATTTCTTGGTTACTGATCAGTTTCCTTTAGATTTCACCAAGGAACAGAAGGAGAAGAAGAAGAGCCAATGGTGATTTTGTGCGGATCAAGTTATCAAAAGGTGCATACCTGATAGTGAATTTGTTTCTATCTTGACATTTTATCATTCTTATGCATGTAGAGGTCATTTTGGTCCAAAGCGAACAGTTTGCAAAGTTTTGGAATGTGGATTCTGCTAGCCATCTCTATTTTGAAATGCATATGATTTATGTAGGACTTGTGACAACTATTAGCAAACAGGTACGCTGGGTTCCCATGGGGAAATGCTCCAAATCCCCATATTGATTTGTGAAATTTTTTATGTTTGGGGCATGGACTTCATGGATCTCTTTCCTTTTTTATTTGGATTTTAATATATTCTGCTTGCGATTTATTATGTGTCAAAATGGGTGGAAGAAAAAGCCACATGAACTAACGATTCTCGAGTGGTTGTAGATTTTTTGAAATCTAACATCTTCTCTATATTTAGGGTCCCGCGAGCCATCATCAACGACAAGAGACTCATTTTTGCAATAGTACGATAGAGGCGCTCTTACAGAAATATCAAGTGGTACATTGAGTCTCGACCGCTTATCACCCTCAGACGAGTGACCAGGCTAATGTGTCTAACCGAGAGATCAAGTCTATCTTAGAGAAGATGGTGAATCCCAACAGAAAGGATTGGAGTTTGTGCCTTAATGACGCCTTATACGCTTATAGGATTGCATACAAAACTCCGATAGGAATGTTACCTTACAGGCTTATCTTTGGAAAGCCCTGCCACCTTCTAGTGGAATTGTAACACAAAGCTTATTGGGCAATCAAGAAATGAAATATGAAGTTAGAAGCCATTGGTGCCCATAGAAGATTACAGTTACAAAAACTCGAGGAGTTGTAATATGAAGATTTTGAGAATGCCCAGATTTGCTAGGAGAAGACTAAGGCATTCCATGATTGCAACATCTCTAGGAAGACATTCGTGGTAGGACAGAAGGTACTTCTATATCATTCCCACCTCAAACTCTTTCCAGGGAAGTTACACTCTCGATGGATGGGTCCTTTTTAAGTTAACCAGGTATATCCCCATGGAGCAGTAGAGATCCAAAGTGCCAAGATGGGAAAAGAGTTTAAAGTCAATGGACATCGGCTTAAACCTTACTTTGAGGGATTTCAAGTGCAACAAGTAGAAGTGTTGGAGCTTGAAGCTCCAACATATATTTGTTAATTTTGGTTGATAGGGGTTAACCTTGTGACCTTAAACAAGAGCTTAATGGGAGGCACCTAATTCATATCCTTGGGTTTGATTGTTTTTCTCTTTTATAAATATCTTTTGGTTTTTTTCTTTGTGTGTTTCATTTGTTTCTGTTTACTTGTTTTGTTTGTAGTAAAACAAGAAGGTAGCTTCAAGTTCTACTGTTACGATCTATACCACCTCTTTAATCCCAGGGAGTTCTTCTTTTCTTATCCCTTTATATGTGTTTTTATTGTCTTTGGACATTAAGAACAATGTCCATTATAAGTGTGGAGGTGGGGTTAGTTTGATTGAATTGAAAATTTTTAAAATTTTTTCGACATATGTGCACTTGAACTATTGTGATTAATGTTGAACCAGGTTATTCTATCATATATTTGGACTGAGATTGAGTTGTATGCTTGAATTTTGATTAGTTAGCTTGAGTAAAAGGTGAATCATATGGAATAATTGAAGTATTTGATTGTATAAACTAAGTTAAACATTTTGACACTTGCGTGATGAGGCAATGTATGAAATTTTGATAGATTTTCACATAAGCATATGTGAGGTTTTTAGCCTATATGACTGCATTTCATAGTCATTTTATCTTCTTTGTTGTGTGTTATGCTCTCCTAGGTAGATTACCTTCAGAACTTGCATGGAATCGATTTGAAACTATAAGATGCATGCTTTATGGATATGATTTAAGGCCTTTTTTGTTTTGAATCCTTTAGCTTAAATGACCCACCATGTCATTTTTCCCTTTGCAAACCCCTTTGACCCTTTTGACCATGTTTGTTTCAATATTAATCACCTTGCATAGAATCCCCAAAACCCTTTAGCCTTCCCTATCACAAGTTAAATGAAGTACTAAGGAAGCAGTTTATGTTTATGATTTAGGGACTCTTCTTTTATACTCTATTCTGAGATGTTTTAAGAGATATTTCTACTCGTGTAATTGTTGATATGTGCTACTATTGTTTTCTCTTATTTTTAGTGTTATTCAAGTAAAAAAAGAAAAAGAAAAAGAATAAAAAAAATAAAAAAAATAAAAGAAAGAAAGAAAGAAAGAAAAATCAAACAAATTAATATTGGTTAGTGATGAGTAGTTGTAATATGTTATATTCATTTTTTTTATCTCAGAATTGATATTAGGTTATCCTTTGTACTTTGTACTTTATGAATACTTGTGAATAACCCCTTTGACCCTTTTTGCCATACCTTAACCTAAACCTTGTTACAACCAAGTAAAATTCCTTTTTGATCCATGATGTCATGTAATCTATATAGTAGAGAATTGATGAATTTGCAAGCCTATGGTAGTGTAGTCTCTTAGAGAGAGTCTTGAGTGAAACACCAACCCTTACATACTTGATTGATTTGAGTGAACACCATGAGGAAAGTTCATCTTAGTTTTATGCTTTCTTTTTTTCAATGGTGTTTTCATTTGACTTTGTTTATGTGTATTGATGAAAAGTAATTATGATATATGTAGTAGCTTTATACTTTAGATTATTAAAGTTTGAATGATTACTACATACACTTGATTTTCTTTGAAAATGAATTGATAGAATTTCTTGGTTGAGTTTAAAATGCTTGAGGACAAGCAATGGTTCAAATATGAGGGTATTTGATAGGGTTGAATTATATAATATTTTCATATGTATTTCAATATGAATTCAACTCTATTTTAGTTCATAAATGCTTATTTTATGTTTATATTATGTTTTGATGCAAATTTAATTATTAGACAAATTTATATAGAAAAGAAGAAGATTAGAAGTAATTGGAAGCATTGAAGAGGAGCGTTGTAATTGAATTAAGAGAAAAAGTTGGTCTTGCATTTCAAACTCTTAAAAACAACTTCAATATTAAAGAATACGGCAACTAGGAATGAAAGCAAGGTGCATGTGTGTTAATGGCCCATCTAATTGCACAAAACATGCAAGGGACGTGCATGTGTGGGTTTTAATGAAAAAAAAGACCTAGAGAAAATAGGACAAAAAGTGGGTGTTGGCGGCAGGAAAAAAAGGGCAAAAGACACAAAACAAAAGAAGAGAAGAGAGGGAGATCGGGAGAGTTGGCTAGAAAGGTGGGGATGGCTTCCTTTAACATCCCAAAGGTGACACTCGTTCCTCTCTTGGCATATTAGGTTGCTTTTGTCTCCTTCCTCACTAGGCTTAGGAGATCTTGACGGTGGCTAGACATCACATGGTGGAACCTTGTATGGTGGAGTAGAATTTGAATGCACGGTGGAGAGAGCTTTAATTAAAGTCAACAATAACAACTTTGTCTCCTTGCTTTTTTATTGACTTTTGTTTTGCTTCTGTCTTGTTTTTTCTTTGAATTTGTTGTTGAGAGATCTACATCTAACCATAGAGGAACATTTAGCTTACATTCTTATGGTTTTCCATTGGTTTTAGCCGAATGCTTAATGATTTAGATTGGATTTGCATTCTTTGTTCAAGGCCAAATGTGTTATTTTGCTAAAGCCGAATCTTTAGTGTTGTTTAATCTTATGATTTATATTATCATCCAATCTTTGAACATTGATTTATTTCCAAACATGAATGATAATTTCATATTTATCTTGATTAATTATTAAGTTGTTTAAGGGTTTTATTTATATAGTTTCAATTATCCATATAGTATTTGGTTCACCTATGTTTAGCAGTTAATTTCTATGCATGTTCTTAAGTTTTAATCCATTTAAATTTAAATTTTTGTTTAATTTTTAAATCTATAATTTTTATTTAAAGTGCTAAATTAAGTCTTAGATAATTAAGTTCTAGGTAATTGATTATTAATTGAAGTAACTTAAGTTTTCACTAGATAAAGAGTTGAATTTGATTTCTTAGATTAGTTATTAATTTTCCAGTTTTTATCTTTCTTGTTTAAGCTTTAGATTTTAATATTTTTCATTTTTTTAATTAAAATTAAGCTTGGATGAAGTGTTATTCCATGAAGTTTTGTTTATTCATAGTTTCCTTAGTTCATTGATGCTTGATAACTAACAATTGGTGCTTGTTTTTAGGTCTTGATTAAAGTAATTTTAGTTTTTATTCAAATAATAGGTGCTCGAATTTTTTGTTAGAAAATTAATTTGAACTTATTGAATTAGGTTTTAGCTAATCAATTAATACCTTAGTTAACTTAAGTTTGTGTTACTTTAAGTGTTCAATTATTTTTTCAATAAGTTTTTTAAATTTTCTAGCTTTTGTTTTAATTACTTAAACATGATTTATATTCAATAAATCTTTGTTTTAGGTAGCTTAATCATGTGTAGCTAGTTCTTTTAGGGGTTTGGAGATATTAAAAGGATGAAAGGATGAAAATTATGAGACTGATGTTAAATTTATGCTTAATTAGATGCTTGTTTGTCTAGGTTAGTTTGGAACTTAGGTTAAATGTCATGAATTAAGAGTTATCTCTAGGCTCGACCACCCTTAGGTAATTTCCTAATCCAAAAGCTAAGGTAGACCGTGTGATACGTAATAGTCTATTGCAATTCTCGAAAATAGCAATAGGCTAGTTGAATTTTTCAGGATACTTAATCAACTAACCTAGGCTTCCATATCTTTAGGTTACACCTTCCGAGCTTGTGAGTAGGTGGCCTTAGTTAGTCGTTCCTTAATACCTAAAGCGTCTTTACTATTAAATCTAGAGAGCTTGTTCTAGGTTATAGATGGGGATAGGAACATTTATAGAGCTTGTTAGAATGGTCTAACTTAAAGGAACTGAGGGCTTGAGAGCTTATTCTCACTTATAGGCCAACACCATGACTACAGTACCTCTTATTTAGATTCAGAGATCAATGATCATCCCGAAATCCTAAAGATATCTCTAGCCCACTTCTCTGCTATTGTTATTCATCTTTTTTAAACTTGCTTTGTGTTTGTTTTTTTATTTGTGTCTTTTTCATATTAATTTATCTTGCTTTCATCTCTTCAAGGTATTTTATTTTTCTTTTATTGCAATATTTGAAATAACATTTGCATCCCGACTTTCTGTGGTTCAACCCTAACTCACCATTACTGCATAGTTTGGGTAGTTAGAAATTTATTATTTGATAGCTTGCGATGAGTTCATCAAATTTTTAGCGCCATTGTTGGGGAGTTTCCGTTTGTTAATTGTTGTTTTTCTTATTGTTTTTATTTTTTATTTTTACTGATCTTTATCATTCCACCACTTGTTTTTCATGTCACATGGTTCTTATAAACATATTCATTTCCAGAAATTTGTTGAGGAAAACAAGGTTCATTACTTTCTACTCCTAACCCTTTCTCTTTTTTCCTCTTGTGGGACACAGTAGATCTCATCACAGTGAGTGAGTAAGCCCTACACAACTTCGTCAGAGCCCTAGTTCCATAATCTTTCAAGAAGAGGTTGAACTGAATTCAGAAGAGTTAATAGCAGAGGAAGAAACATAACAGAACATGGAGTAAAATCAAAAGACATTAAAGGAGCTTGCAACTCCTAATTTCAATCCTAACTTGCTTTTTATTAATTATCCGGATGATGAGCCAGAATTTAAGATTAGACATAGACTAATTTGTGCTTTACCTACTTTTTTAGGTTTTCGAGATGTCAGCTCATTGGGATTAGGGTACATCACAGACCCTAACAAGTTCCTGAAGGAGTTTCACATTTCCTGCTTAGGTATGAAGCTAGTGGGAGTCTAAGTGAACTAACTCAAGTTAAAGGCATTCCCCTTTGCCTTACCAAATGTAGCCAAAGAGTGGTTGTACGACTTACCCACCGACTCAGTTAACACATAGGAGCAAATGCAGCAAGCGTTTCTAGAGAATTATTTCCCTGCCTCTAGACCCACTAACATAAGGAAACAGATCTGTGGTATTAGACAGGATATATGGGAGTCACTGCATGAATATTGGAAGCGCTTCAAGAAGCTCTGCAACAGCTGTCTGAACCATCAGATAAATGAGCAGTTAATAATTCATTACTTTTATAAAGGCTTGCTTTCTTTGGACAAGAACATGATTGATGCAGCGAGTGGTGGAGCTTTGGTGGATAGGACACTCGAGGATGCTAGAAACTTAATAACAACAAGGGTAGGAATCTATAGGTATTGAGGGAACTACAACAGTGCCCCAACTTTGATGAAGCAAGTAAAGGAAGTCTCCATTTCCAAGCTAGAGTAACAAATGGCTGATTTAACACCTTTGGTCCAGCAAGTAGTGAAGGGAAAAGGGCCCACTAAGGTATGTGGCATCTGTGCTTTATTTGGTCATTTAACTAATGCATGTCCTTCTTGCAGGATGAACAATAGGTTAATGCAGTTGGAGGTTTCCAAGGACAACAGCAAAGGTACGAACCTTTCCCCCCCCCCCTCCCCCTTACAATCCAGGGTGGAAGGATCATCCTAACCTCAGGTATGGGAACCCACAGTAAAGAAGTAGCTCTAATGCATGACAACCCAGTTATTAGCTACAGCATCAAAGATATCATGCACCACCTAGTTTCCACCAAAATCAATCACAATTTCAGCCAAAGCCATGACCTGCACAGCCACCACAACCACAATAACCTGGAGGTATATCCCTAGAGGAAATTTTAAGAAGCGAGGAGTGGTTTGAAGAATTTGGAAAAACTAGGTCAGCCAGCTCGTTGATGCTTTATAGAAACTCCAAGTCCAAGGTTCTACCAGACTACCTAGTCAACCTAAAAGGAACCCAAGAGAAGATGCTTATGTCATTACTTTGAGGAGTGGAAAACAGGTACAAGAGCTTAGAAAAGGGAAGGAGAAAGAAGTAGAGGAGGAAACTGAGCTACTGGAGAAAAAGGAGGATCACCCTCCTCAGGTAAAAGCTTCACACCTGATTATTATTGATTCACCTTCGGTTCCATTTCCTAGCATGTTAGCAAAGAATAAACAACAAGAAAATGAAAGGGAAATATTAGAGGTCTTCCATAAGGTGGAAGTTAATATTCCTCTGTTAGAAGCAATTAAGCAAGTTCCACTATGGAAAATTTTTAAAGGAGTTGTGTATGTAGCATCCCACTCTCATAGGACACCTACCTAATATTCTGATGAATATCCAAGTAAATACCCTACAAGGGTAGCACGATAGAGCAATTATAGTAGGCATCATACAACATAATCAGAAGGAACTTAGACACCAAAACTCATATTTCATTAAAATAAATTTCATTTATACATCATCATATGCTGTACATAAGCAGTAAATAGAATAAAAACATGATAGCTAGACTCTTCGAGACTTCAGCTGACCAACCTCTGATCTATGATAAGTCTGTACATACGCAGTTCTCACTCTCTTTACATTGTCTTAAGTAAGGAGTCGAGCTCCCTCTAACCTGAAATGTTGAGTGGGGTGAGTTTTTAGGAAAAACTCAGTAAGTGGCCATCATCGATGTGCTCACTCTAGCATATAACAAATCACATAATCATCACAATTAGAATCATGTTTTTCATGTGTTTAGCATATCAAAGTATGATTATACAATGGCATTCTATCATGCGAGAAGACAATTACAAATGCATATGAGACTCGATTTTCTTTTTCTTTTGTTGTAACTTTATGTCATTTACTGTCCCATATCAGTAGCTGATACTGGTCTCATTCTTCGGGTATTGACCCCAATCCGTAGTGAAAAGCGAGTCCGCACATATCTGAATCTAAGGCTCGTTCCAACCGCGGGCATAAGCCCCACACCAAACTGTGCCTAGTCTAGTCACCTCAGTCACAATGCCATTAATGTGATCCCATTAATGTGATCATGCATTTCATGAATGCAAAGAAACACATTGATCATACAAGCAATCAATTAAGTAGAATACACATACAGTTCATATTTTCATAATCATTAGACCTAAGTCCGGCATCCAACCTATGGTTGGGAATCATATAGTATCAGACATTTTATATCAAATCAGAATGGGAACACATGTAAAACACATATACAGAATACAATTATCGGATTAGAGTCCAATATTTAACATAATTAAACACATAGGTCTCAGAGTTCACATATAAGTCAGCACTCCTAATGTATTCCCAATACCAACATCCTCGAACACTCAATGTTCGAAATAGCAGTAGAAACACCACTTTATGCCTCCACATTACATATATATAATCAGTTCAGTTTTCACAAGTTCAAAAATATAAGCAGAAACTGAAATAATTGGATTAAACACAACATATAGAGTGATTGTGCACTCTAGTCCAACTCAAAGAGATCTCCAGATGTTCAATATCTGACTATTTGGGAGATGTCTGGATTCTGCTTACTGTACTCTCCTATAATTGCATGAAATACACACACATTATTATTTATTCAACTACATAATGACCAATTATGCATGTAAGAATATGTCATGAATAATGCATGCTATATTCATATTTAATCACTTCTAATTGCCCTTATTCATACACATTAATGCCAAACATCCAATCTGTAATATATATCATCATTTTATAATCGACACTTATCGAATCTTCTAACACTCTATCATACATTTATTAAAAGTCTAATTTCTGAAATTCACCACAATTGCATGTCAGAAAAATATGCATAACTTTCAATAAACCAAGCAAAATGACATGCTACTTTTACCATAGTCAATTTAAGATCCATATCTATAACTTTCATGTTTTAATATCTTTCTCATTGAGCTTCTAAATGCCTCAAAATCAAGACGTAATTTTCTTTTCCAGATTTAGTGTTTCACTAAAGGTAGTTTTAGTTTACTAACCATAACCTAAGTGATACTCATTCAATCATCATGATTCTTTCATATATGGAAAGCTAAGATATATCACTACAAATTTCATGTTTAAGGCTCATTCAAAATCAGGTTCTAGCCATCTTAAAATCAAGGCCGAATACACAGGTTCTAGAACTATAGTTTCTATTGGGCAGTTTAAGAAAAATAGCCATAGATTGAGTTTCACTAGTCCAATGAATGTGATTCTTTCACCAATGTTTCACTAAGACATTAATATACAATTCTCGTGTTTTTATCTACTCCAAATACTGGTTTTATGTACCTCAAAACTAAGACCCAATTCAGGTGTTCTAGAATACAATATATCACAAGTAGTTTTGGGAGAATGATCATAACTCTAGCTATATTCATCGTTTTTACATGATTCTTTCACCAATATCTCCCTAACATCTAGCTATATAACTTTCATTCTTAAGGCTCTTTTAGATTCATATTATATGCATGAAAAATGGGTCGAAATGTCAGACATCAAATTAACTTTGGTTTTCATGTATATTGTTCCAATTTCATGCCTATTTCAACTCTACACACTTACATACATCTCATGCTTTATCAAGAGGGACTATATACTTACTTGTTATACTTTAACCAAGTCCCTTTTTAACTCCTTAAACCATACAAATTCGTGCTCTAATCAAGGTAGGAGAAGAGGGGTTTGGAAGAACTTATCAAGATCTATAAAACACTATAAGGTTTGGCTTAATTTTGGTAAGAATCATGTATGTTAGGGTTAGGTACTGAAGGTCACAAAGGAGGAAGAAGAAAGCAGAAGAAAATTTCTGAAAATTGGACTCAAAATGGTTGAAAACCAATGATGGTAAGTAATGAAACATAATTGGTCCAAAATGTCACATTATCATTGGTTTATACTCCACCAATTACTCTCTTTAATACATAAAATTGTTCCAATTGATTTTGAAGATTTATTTATAACCTCATTATAAAAAAATATTTTTTTACTGATAAGTTTGTGCACATTTAAAAAAGATTATAATATTTATAAAATGATAAAATTTTTAAAATTAAATTTTTTGTTATACTTAGATAATTTTTTTAAAATGACAGTTGTTATTATGTTTATACTACATGATTAAAATTATTTGAAAGGGATATAATTTAAGAATTTATAGAGATTTAAATTGGGCAATTAAGTTTTTTTAAATCCATTAAAAAATATAACATCAATAAGATTTAATAAAATATAATGAAAAATCAAGTTTTCGTTAAAGTTAAAGTCATTTCTTTCATTTTATAAATATTAATTTTTAAATATCTTTACCAATTTTTAAAAAATTAAATAAGACAAATCGATTTGAAGAGAACAGTTAGTAAACTAGTTTAATTATGTATATAAATATTTATTGATTAAAATCTATCAATTCACTATTAAATTTATCGATTAAATAATAAAGTTATTTAATCGATAATTATAGAGCTTCCGAGGTTGGCCCTCCATGCCCCCCACCTTCTGTGAGATCTGTTGTCTTTTTCTTAGAAGTTCATAGATAAAATGGGGGGCGTTAAGATGTTTTTAGTTACAATAAATTTACTCTTATACTCCTATATAATTTTAAATATTATTATTATATAATATTGAGATTTTGAATTTTGAATTTTGTAATTTAAGGTTTTGAAAATTAGGATTTTAGAATTTTAAGATTTAAAAGTTTAAGATTGATGATTTTAGAGATTTATAATTAAATATTTAAAGATTTATAACCTATATTTGAAACTATAAATCTAATGGCTTAATAGGGATAAATTTAACAT
>JAOXYD010102653.1:0-11690 GCA_028565735.1 Pinacopodium congolense | reverse complement strand
TTATTGTTCGATGATCCATGCTAGTTCGATAACATAGGTGACCCGAAACCAAGGCTCTTTTATTATATTTTCATATTCGATTAATTGCATTTAATTTCAGTTCGCTAATTTAATTGTTTAATTCACATTAATCAAAACCCCCCTTTTCGTCTTTGCAATTTATTTTATCTTTCGACTTGTGAAACAATTTACCATCAGATTCCTTGTGGGAACGATCTCAACTCATCGCTAACTACATATTTTATTTCTAGAGTTAGTATTAATTTGGTTGCAGGCGACAGCAGTCACCACTAACCAAATGTTTTTTTTTTCAAAAATTAAAAAGAATTAAATAACAAAAGGAAAGATATAGAGTCAAGTCTACACAGCAAGCAAAAAGCATAAAGATAAGAGATAACCTAGAACATTTAGTCAAAACAAAACAACCAGCACCTATTCAAGACATATAAACATCATAGTTCAATGTTCAACATCATCCACATTCATCAATCCTCAGTTAGTAAGCACAATTTTCGAGCAAGATAAATTTGGTAAAAGAGCGTGGAGGACCTGGTGCACCCATTCCAAAGTTTGTCGTGTGAAGTCTTGATCTCAGCATTGAGTCCCTTGCATCGATTTGGTTACTCAATGGATGCCCAATTTTGGTGAACAAGTTGAGAATCAACATGTAGATGGTGGGTCAAGGAAGAATCCCCAATCATCGATGGTTAAAGCACAATTATTAGCAAAGGGATTACCTGGGAGTTTAACGCCTTCTATGGCTCAAGGCCTTTTCGACCTCTTCTAGACCGAAAGCCTTTGGATTCCTTTAGATCAATTCACTCCTTGTGGCCGATTTGCTTGATTTGCTAATAGGGATTCTGTTTTTGCCCTGTTTGCCTTAACGTTCATTTCTTTTTTTCTTGTTTCTTTTATCTTTTTTTTTAATTCTTTGTATCTTTTTTATTCGTTTTTTTATTAACATATTCTATTGATTTTTTAAAATAATAAATATTTAAAAATATCCAATTTTTCTTACTTAAAATGTTATAAAAATAATTTATGAAAAAAGTATATGAATATTTAAAAGTAATTCCATGTAATTTTTTAAATATAAAAAATAATTTAATCATACAAAAGAGCAATACTTAGATTGTTGTTTAAAATTGATTTAAATAGTAACACCTTAAATTGTTGCATATAAAAGATTTTAATGTAACAATTTTTCGATTTTGTTGTCCTTTTCAACATGTGGCAACAAATTTGTATTATTGTTGCTTTTTAATATTATTAAATACAACACTTTAAAAACTATTGCATTATAATAATTTTTAACAACAGGTTTTCAAAATGTTACAAACTTTTTATTGCTTAAACCTCTTTTTGTTGTAGTTGATAGTGACATTTGTGAACTTATAAAAAGTCATCAAATTTTATATTCTTTAAGTTTAAATGAAAGTCTTTTTACCTTTTGATTATTTATTCTAATGTTTAGGGTCCATTTAAAATTCCAATAATAGGTGGATGCCATTTTTTTTATTGCCTTTACTGATAATTGTAGCATAATGAATTAGGTATATTTAATAAAGTCTAAAAGAGAAGTGACTCAATTATTTCAAAATTTCACTAAATTATTAAGACTGAATATAATGCAAGGTCTTTATAGTAATAATGGTGGAAAATATCATAACTTTGAATCGGAAGAATATGGAGTTTCTAATCAAACTACATACATCGATACACCTTAACAAATGAGGTGACTAAATGAAAGCATTGGAAATTATTAGAAATTGTTTGTCCTTCGATGATTCAATCCTATATGCAACAGATTCACTGGGGAGAAACACTTTCTTCTACAGCATAATTTATAAATCAAATACCTTCACAATCTTTTGAATTTCAAACACCACTCTGAACTCTCCATAATAATGTTGTTTCCCCATTAATATCAAATCTATCTCTTCATATTTTTTGATGTATAGTATTTATACATATCTATAAACATCAATGCAACAAGCTAGTTCTACGAACTCTACCATGCGTATTTTTTAGATATGTTATTAATAAAAAGGGTGTAGGTGTTATCATATACCAACTTAATGCAAGTATATCACAAAGGATGTAATGTTTCATGAATATTTAATATAATTTTTATCTATGTATGAACTTCAAAGGGACTCTCAGAAGTAAATTCAAACTTTAAACTACCTATTGTAGGGGGAGTTTTAAGTTCTTGGTAATGATGTCATTAATTACTTGGAGAATGAATGGATGATAGAGTCAAGAATTGTACGTGTATCAATTGTAGAGGAAATTGAATCCCAAAGCAATAAACCACATTAGTCATCTACTGAGGATGATCATGCTTTAAAACTTGAGCAACCTAATAAATGATTACCAAAATATCTCATTAGAGGTATTCCTCAACAATTTATGAACTTGAAATTTCAAGTTTAATATCTTATAAATCATTATTTATCACATTATATCATGTCAGAATCAAATAAGTCATTTATTAATCAATTATTTGTTATAGGTATTCCTAATAGTATATAGGAAGCCTTAATGGATCTAAAACAGAGGGCATTGATGAATGAGAAATTGAACTCCTTACAAAAGAATGAAACGTGGGAACTTATGAACTTTCCATTAGAAAAAAAAAAGATTAGTGGGATATCCATAGGTCTATAACATAAAGTATAAGGCGTATAGTATAATTGCAATATACAAGTATACCCAAATTTATGAGATTGATTATACAGAGACATTTGCACCAGTGACTAAAATTAATATTGTTAGAGTACTATTATCCCTAACTGTAAATCTATATTCACTATTATAAAAATTGGATATAACAAATGCTTTTTTACATGGAGAGTTGTCTGAAGAGATTTAAATGTAGTTATTAAAAGTTATCTAATAAAGTTTTGGGTCATTGGATTCAAATTATCTAATTAAAGTATGGCTCATAATATTTATAGAAACCTTAATGTTATATTCTTAATTTATGATAGACAAATTGAAAATTGATACTATACATATAAATATGTAGTTATGATCCCTAAGAGAGGAACAGGGGTTTCTTTTCTTTCATCCCATCAAAAGAAAAGATTGATAACTTAAAGCTATCTCTTGTAAGATCAAAACCAAAGGAAATTGTATCATCCTATACATGATTATTCCAATGGACCTAGGTACACTTCCACTATTTAGTTATTCTTGATAATTTAACATGATAGATCTTGGCCTCGTATTTTGATTTGGTTGAATCCTACAAGTGGTATCAGAGCCATTGTCATGTTGGATTATTAAGAAATATGAGTCATATCTTTCGGTTAATGTTAGTTTCTGAGTTTAGATTTATATGGATTTTGTTGTATTATTTGTTGCTTTGGACTATAGGTTTTACTGAAACAATAGAGAAATGCTTAAATTTTTTCGATTAACAGATGCCCATTTTCAGTTTTGGTACTCCTTAAGGATTTTTTGCTATTTGGGTTTTTCTTTCTGCTCTATTGGTGCTCGTTTTCCAATGGGTTAAGTTTTGTACAAGCCATTCTTATTTTCAAGAGCTTTGACTGAATGATTAAAAACAAATTTAAAAAAACGTGTGAAATGATCAAATATGAAGGGGAGTTTGGCCATGCCTTAAAAGGATGTAGAGAAAGGGTTTGAAAAGTCAAAGTTGAGCTTTTGTCTTTTGTGTAATCAAAGTTGAGCTATTTTCTTTTTGTGTAATAAATTCAGAAACAACTTTATTCACTTTGGAAATAAGTTCGTTTTGGCAATCAACAGTTAAAGATTCTTTTGTTAAATTTGGTTTACTTTAATGCTTTTTTAATTTTGGTTTTTTGATTTTTAATAGTAAAATAATTTATTATGGATTATGGTTAAATTAATAAAATTCAAATTTTGACATTTTTAATTATTGATATTTTAAATTAGTTAATTGAAACAAAATGTTGCCAAAGTAACTTCTTTTGTGTAGATTAATTAATTTTAAAATATCAAAACAGTTGTATATGAATAAATTTTATGTGAATAATGATTGACCCAAAGGAAGGTTGTTATTTGGTCAAAATTCAATCATAATTATGGTGATAAATATGTGAAAAATATTTGATTTTTCATGTGATTATAATTCGATCCAAAGAAAGGCTTATTTTCGATAGGAATTTATTATCAATATTTGATCATTACGACGAGAGTACCACTTACAAATTGATATGTCTGTCCTAAAACTAAATCTCGATGTTGTGCTAAATATCTTGTGATGGGGTTGCCATTATTTGAATTTATTAATTATAAATCATTCGAATCTTAATTATGAGCTTATCTTTTTTATTTTGTTCTCTATTTAGTGAATACTTCTACTGCTTCTATATCTACCAACATCAACTCTATTCTTGTGTTGAATGGAACAAACTTCAAGATTTGAAAGGAGAACATCATGATTGTTCTTGACTGCATGGATTTAAACCCTGCTCTTTGAATTGATCGACCCCCTTCACTTACGAATGTAAACTCCTTTGATGAAAAGAGGGACTGGGAAAGGTGGGAACGTTCAAATCACATGAGTCTTATGATCATGAAACATGAAATTCCAAAAACATTCAGGGGAATAATGTCCGAATAAAAAGATGCCAAATTATTCCTTGAAGAACTTGAGTAGCATTTTGCTAAAAACGAAAATGCAGAAACAAGTGTTATTTTAACAAAACTTGTTTCCATGAGGTATAAAGGCAATGGAAGCATTAGGGAGTACATTTTATAAATATATCATCTTGCTTCCAAAATAAAGGCACTAAAGTTAGAGTTGTTAAAAGACTTGATTGTGCATCTGGTTTTGATCTCTCTTCCCACACAATTCAGTCAATTTAAGGTCAGTTATAACTGTCAAAAGAAAAAATGGACTCTTAATAAGCTCATTTCACATTGTGTGCATGAGGAAGAGAGATTAAAGTAAGAAAAGGTTGAAAGTGCTCACTTGGCATCTAATTCTAAGGGCAATATCAGGAAAAGAAAGAAAGATAAGGAAGTTGCGGGTAAATTACCACAAAAGATTCAACATACGGAATTAAAACAACTAAGGACTTTGCTTATTACTTTTGTGAAAGAACTTTTCACAAGAAAAAGGAGTGTCCCAAGTATCATGCTTGGTGTGTAAAGAAAGGTACACTTATTTCTTTGGTTTGTTCTGAGGTCAATTTGATTTCAGTACTTAGACACACTTGGTGGATAGATTATGGTGTTACTACTCACATAAGTGTGTCCATGCAAGGTTGCCTGAGTTGCTGAAAACCCAATGATGTTGAAAGATACATATATGCGCGTAACGGAACGACAATTGAATTTGAGGTAATAGGGACTTTTAGGTTATCATTTAAGACTGGAAATTATTTGAATTTGAAAGAGACTTACGTTGTATCGTCTTTTTGGTGAAATTTAATTTCTATTTCTGTTTTGGACAATGCTAGTTATTATTGTTCCTTTAGAAATGGAAATTTTAGTCTTTTTCAAGATTCAAAACTTAATGGTTCCGATTCTTTATCCAGAATTGGTAACTTATATTTACTTTATACAGATATCTCATTTAATGAATCCTTACATGTTAATTCATAAGGCACTAAAAGAAAATTGAAAGATGATAATTCTGCTTCATTATGGCCAAGAATTTATGACATATCTCCAAACAAACAATGAAAAGGCTTATGTCAAATGGAATTCTTAATCCACTTGATATATCAAAATTTGAAGTTTGTATTGAGTATATTAAGGGGAAGCAAGTAAATACAAAGAGATTGGATGCCAACATTTCTTTAGATGTATTAGAACTAATACATATAGGTACTTGTGGGCCATTTCTTACACCTGCTTAGATTGGGAAAATGTATTTTATTATGTTCATAGACGATTATTCAAGTTATGGTTACCTTTATCTTGTTCATAAGAAGTCGCAGGCATTGGACATGTTTAAAGTTTTTAAAGCAGAAGTTGAAAATCAACTTGAAAAAATGATTAAAAGTGTCAGATTTAACCGTGGTAGTGAATATTATGGTAGATATGATGATTCAGATGAACAATGTCCAAGATGTGCCAAAAGTCCTAGAGGAATATGGTATCGTCCCACAATACACTATGCTAGGAAATCTTAACTTGAATGGTGTTGCTGAAAGATGAAACAAAACACTTAAGGATATGTTAAGGCGTATGATTATTCATACTATCTTACTAGATTCGCTATGGAGAGAGGTATTAAAGACTATAGCTTATATTATTAACAGAGTTCCAACTAAGGCAACGATTAAAACCCCATATGAATTATGGACAGGAAAAAAGCCCAGTATAAAGCACTTTCACATTTGGGGTTATCTGGCTAAAGTAAGGCCTTATAGGCCAAATGAAAGAAAATTAGACTTAAGAACAGTCAGTAGCTACTTTGTTGGATACTCTAAACAGTCAAGGGGGTATAAATTTATGATCCCACAAATAAATCAATTTTTGAGATAGGAAATGCCAGATTTCTTAAGGATGTTGAGTTTGAAGGGGGAGATAAGGATAAGGTTAGAGACTTTGTCTTTAAAGAGAAATTTGTTTCTTTTCCTATAGTTGTTATTGATCATAATCAAGGTATTATTCTTGACATTGTTCAAGAAGGAACTTCAGAAAATGTCAAAAATATCGTTAATCAAGATCAATTGAATATTCTTAAAGGAAAAACTTGATAACCTCAAGAACAAGTGCCATTAAGGAGATCCACGAGAGAAAGGAGAAGTGCAACTCTGGATAATTATATTGTCTTTCTCCAAGAACAAAATATGGATATTAGCACAGTAGAAGATGATCCAATAAAATATGGATATTTCCACGAAGCCATTGAATGTTCTAATTCTCAAAAGTGTAATAATGAGATGAATGAAGAAATTAAGTCTATAAGAGACAATGATGTTTGGGATCTTATCCCATTGCCTGAAGGTGTGAAACCCATTGGTTGTAAATGGATATTTAAAACTAAAAGGGATTTAAAAGGTAATTTGAAAAGATATAAGAATCATCTTGTCGCAAAGGGCTTTACTAAAAAAGAAGATATCGATTATAAACAAACTTTCTTACCGGTATGCTTGAAGGATTCTTTTAAGATTATGATGGCACTTGTGGCACATTTTGACCTTGAGTTGCATCAGATGGATGTTAAGATAATGTTTCTCAATGGAGACATTGATGAAATAATTTATATGGAGCAGCTTGAAAGCTTTGTTTCTAAAGATTCAAAGCAAATGGTTTGCAAATTAAAGAAATCCATCTATAGACTCAAGCAAGCTTCTCATCAATGGTATTACAAGTTTCATCAGGTTGTTATCTCGTTTGGTTTTGAGATGAATCTTATTTATTACTATGTTTAACATAAGTTCAGTGGGAATAAGTATATTTTTATGATTTTATATATTGATGACATACTACTTGCCAGTAACGATATAGAATATTGATATGAAAGATCTTGATGAAGCCTCGTTTGTATTAAGAATTCAGATACATTGATATCGCTCTCAATGTATTCTTGGATTATCATAAAAGAGCTATAACGAGAAAGCACTTAAGAGATTTGGCATGCAAGATTCTAAACCAGGTGATATCCCTGTAACTAAAGGAGACAAATTTAGTCTTAATCAATGCCCCAAGAATGATTTAAAAACTAAAGAAATGCAGAAGATTCCTTATGCTTTAGTTGTGGGATTCTAATGTATGCGTCCGGATATTACATACATTATTGGAATGTTAGGTAGATATTTGAGGAATCCCAGACTGGATCATTGAAAAGCAGCCAAAAGGGTTATGTGGTATGTCAAGAGAACAAAAGATTACATGTTCGCATACAAGAGATCAAATTAGTTAGAGTTCACTGGGTATTTTGATTTTGATTTTTCGGGATACTAAGACAGTCTTAAATTCACTTCAGGCTATATCTATATACTTACTGGAGGAGCTATTTCTTCGAAGAGTGTTAAACAAACACTCATAACGTCTTTTACCATGGTAGTTAAGTTTATAGCATGTTATGAGGCATCCAATCATTAAATATGACTGCGAAATTTTTTCATTAGGCTGCGAAATATAGATGGTATTGAAAGACCATTGAAGTTATTTTGTGACAATAAATCGGTAGTACTATATTCTAATAATAACAGGAGCTCATCAAAGTTGAAATACATCGACATCAAGCTCCTAGTTGTTAAAGAAAGAATTTAGGGTGGTCAGTTATCTATAAAACATATTGGAACAAAATTTATGATTACAGATCCGCTGACTAAAGGTTTACCACCCAAGGTATTCCATGACCACATAGCTCATATGGGTATTTTATCATTTGATGATATGTTGGTTTTGTGGGATTTTGTATACATTTATGATTACAGACATGTCTTATGAATTTTGTATGATTTGGTATTTCAGTATAAAGTTTTTGGGAATTTACACTCTAATTTCATTCGGTTTGATCTCACTAAGGAATAAGATATGACAAGTTGGAAATGGGCATATTAAAGATCATGTGACATAAAATTTCTATGCTACACATCTATACTTGATCCATGTCATTGATTTTATTACTGTATGTGAGCATTGATAGGTTTAGTCACGATGATTATGAAGAAGATCCCTTTAATCCTGGATTAATATGATTGATGAACCAGATTGTTTAAGATGATTTCATAATAATAGCAATTTTGAGCTCATAAGGTTTATCATGACATATAATCATAAGGAATTATATATATGTAGTTCAAATGGGAGATTGTTGGATTTTTTGGGTGGACTTACATATATATGTAATTATATATCATGGGCTATTATAAGGTATGACCCAACATTAAAAGTGATTTAATAAAGTTTTGGGTTATTGGGTCCAAATCATCTTATTAAGTTATGGCCTATAATATGTGTAAAAAGTCAAGTGTTATATTCTTAATTTATGATAGGCAAATTGGGAATTGGTGCTATACATATAAATATATGGTTATGGTCCCTAAAAGAGGACCAATGGTTTCTTTTCTTTCATCCCATCAAAAGAAAAGATTGACAACCTAAAGCTATCTCTTAGAAGATCAAAACTGAAAGAAAACGTATAAGCCTATAAGTGATTATTCTAATGGATCCAGATATGCTTCCGCTATTTAGTTAATCTTGGTAATCTGACATGATAGATCTTGATCTTTTATTGTGATTTGGATGAATCCTACATTAAAATTTTAAAAAAATTTCAATTAAGTGATATTTTTTATTTTAATCTTATACCTCTATATTTGAGTTTAATATAATTCGCTAATTAGTTTCTGTTGAAAAAATTTGAGGTAATAAAAAAAATAAAATATTTAGATAGCTTAAAAAGATTTATAGACTATCTTCAAAACTATATCATTTTATTCATCACATTTATATACTATTTAACAACATAAACATTTCACATATAATGAAAAAATCAGAACAGATATGCTTTTATAGAATAAAGATTTAAGAGTCCAAAGGAAAAGAAAGGTATTAAAAAATAATTAAATAGGAGCTTAATTTCTTTAGCTCCAAACTTACAAAATTTGATGCATTTAGATGGAATAAACAAATACGAAATCAGAGACAAATCGTAGGAAACATTAAATACACAAAATATTCAAAATAGGACTTTTAATTTTTATAAATAATATTTGAATTTGAAATAGTTGTGAATTGAAAAAAGTATTTTAAAATAAATATATTTTTTAAGATAAGAAAATATCCTTATGAAGAAAACATCTTAAAATTTTAAAACAACTGAGTTTTAAAATTTACATATCACTGTTAGAAATAAATGTGGACTAAATATAATTACAACATTAATTCCATATAGATGACCATTAATCAATTGCCTAATGTTTGTTTAATAACCATAATGGGATGATTAATTTTTGTTACTTGCATTAAGGCATATGGTAGTATCCTAATTACTATAGTTGGCCTATTAAGCTATAGTCACATACCCATCCATATAAAACGATAAAGTGTAAGGTATGTTTGGTAAGAGAAGGGTTTTGAAAATCAAAAGGGTCTTCTACCATTAGCTCTTATGCACAAAAGGAGTGTGTGTGTGTGTGTAGTGGTTGTAGCTACCTTGATTTTGGTCTTTTTCTGTCTATTTTTCCAACTAAATATGGATAGACATCAAGATGGAGGTAGTCTTGGAGGTATGTCTTTAATGCTCTAAATGGAATGGATCTTGGTTGTTGAAGCATTGATTGCTTGTATTGGTGTTTAACAAAATGGTATCAAAGCTTGTTCATTTAATTTTAGGGCTTTTTTCTGGTATTTTTCGTTGTTTTTTGGTTCTGAAAAATCATTTTTTGCCAAAAAAGGATTTGAATGGCTGTGTTGAGGCCCAGAATGCATTGTATGGTTGAGTTGATGCTTTTTCCCTTGTTTTTGGACTGAGAATCGCCAAATGTTTGGGTATTTTCTGGAATTTTTTTCTCCAACCCTATGGTCGATTCTTGTTTAAGCTTTTTGGAGTGTTTTGAAGCCTCCTTTGGATGAAATGACATGGGCAATCCATAGATCATGAGACAACGAAGAAATAGACACCAAGATTGTCGAAAACGGTGGCCAGATGGAGGAGATATCCACAGGTCATTTAATTAATTCCTTTATTGATTACTATATGACGACCTTTTAATCTTACCTTTTCAAAATTTATAAATAAAAACTAGAAGGATTAGGATAGTGGTAAGTAGCGTCCATAACCTATTAACCTATTATATCATTAACCATGAATCTAATAATACCTTAAACTTTTCAATATAAAGTTCTCGTATGATTCACAATTCAATGCTTAATTAATATTTAAAATTCTACCTCATAATTTGATACATATAAAAAGATATAGTATGTCTACTCATAATTTATTTCATGATTTTTGTGAATGGTAAAGAAATACACTAATAAAAAATAAGCTCCAAATAGCACCGTTTTTATAACTAGGGATGTCAAAAATGGACTCGACCTGATAATCCAACCTACTTGCCTTGAACCATACCGACCTGACCCGATTTGACAAAAAAAGTTAACGGACCGAACCTGACTCGCACCCGATTTGACTTGAACCTAAACTTGATTTCATATGAATCCGAGATGACTCGAACCCGATCAGACTCGAACCTGAGTTAACCGGAACCTATTTTCACCCGAACCCAAATTAACCCGAATTGATTCGAATTTAATGTAAAGATTGTACTTTAAAAACATAAAAAATTGAAACAAAATTTTATTTAAGGATATGATTAAAATTTAAAATGAGGAAACATTAAATTTAAAATTTTAATTAAAATAAAAAATAATTAAGATGAAACTTAAAGTACATCAAAATATATTTGAGAACAAAGTTTGAAATTCTCCTAAAGTTTGTAATTGTTTAATACATCTCTACTTAATGAAGAACTTACAACTATAATAATATTACAAAATCCTGTATTGGACACTACAGTTATAATAATATTACATGCCCCCATATATAATATAATAATAATATTATTATTATTACTATTACTATTATTATACGTGTAATAGTTTGACTCAAAAGAAATCACATAATATTTATTTATGATGAAGTAATGCATTTTTTATATTTTATGTTGGACTCTTGTTATATAAAATTGAAGAATAATATTTTTAATAATATTAAATATTCATAT
>JAOXYD010102642.1:0-11691 GCA_028565735.1 Pinacopodium congolense | reverse complement strand
AAAATAGAGAAGCCAAAAAATCGTATTTTTTCATATTTAAAAAATTAAATAAAATTTTATATTAAATAATTAATATAATTTATTAACTAATATGTATTTATTTTTAAGGTGTATAAAAGTATTTTAGTATAAGAATATGAATTTATTTAATATTTAATTATCATTACTAAATTAATTTTTATATCACATATCTCAATCAAACATATTTTTTATTTTAATTTTTATTATAAATGTCAACTACATAAGTAAAAAAAATAGAAACTAAAAACTACAACAACAAAAATTAAAGTGATACCAGGGCTGTTTGAAAATGATTTAGTTTTAAGATTTAGTTTTTGATTTTTCTAAATACAAAAATCAATAAAAAACATTACAGAAATTGAAAAAAAATTCTAATACAGCACAGAAATCAAGATAGACATTACAAAAATCTAAAACAATACACAAAATTCAATACAAAAATATAATATCCACAACCAAAAACCACAACCAAAAGTTCAATCAAACGGTCATTTTTTGCTACTCTCCATCTAAGTTAAGTTGGCTACTCTTACTTTCTCTCAACACCAATTAAATCTCCATTTTTTGCATTTTATTTATTTATTTTGCTATCCTTAGGTCAAACTAAAATACAATTGTGTGGGATTCCTAATTGTAATCAACTATATATTAGAAGAGAAATTATAGAGATTTTATTTTTTATAGTTAATATAATAAAGGAAATCTAGTTTATACTAGATGAATCTAGTTTATATTCAATATAATAAGAAGAATATGATTTATAACAGATTTTCTACTTGTTTTCTTTTTTAGTGGATAATTTTCCTCAGCTAACATTATTAGATCCTAACTTTATGACATATTAAACAATAGTCGTTCTATAAAAGTATACTGATTTATTCAAAGAAGAATGAGAAAAATTCTCAATTATCTTCATTATATTAAAGCCAACCCTCTGAAAACCTAACATTCTCATGACCAAATACAACATGGCTAATGAAAACAAATTTCCTAATTCAAAGTGACATCCAATCAAGAATTGTTACCAACTAAAAGCAATAATGAAGCATCCAAAACATGTTCTCATCACTAGCTGAATAGAAACAATGACCTTCAATGGTCCCAATTCGTGATGATGTATATATGCAGAAAAATAAAGACAATACCTCGTTAGTGAAATTATAATCATAGAGGAATATAACCCTAAATTCAAGTATTAAAAGGTCGAGAATCATATGGTGATGTCATGGTTAATTAATTCGATGAACAACATAGGATAAAATTTTCTTTTCTATTAAACAAGGAAGGAAATATAGAATGGTATAAGAGAAACATACTCAAACATAGAGAATATCATAGAGCTATTTGAGGTGAGGCCAATTTGCATAACCTATGTTAAAGGGATCTCAATGTAACCTAGTATTTTAACCAACTTGTCTGTCTCTGACGGCAGCTTAACACATTCAAAATTCATAATTGGAAGTATTCTGAAGACATAACAAAGTGTTTTGAAGACACATCATTGTATTGAAATATTGAAAAGTAGAAACTAACTTTCAAATTTTTTCTTAGCCTCAACAAAAATCTTAACAAGGTTAGGGGGAGAGTGATAAGAATAACCCTCTTCCAAGTCTTTAAGAGGCATTCTCTGAAATTCAGCATAAGGAAAGTAAGAAGAAGGTGATTATGGGATTGTAAACCTCTAACTCAAATCTTGAAGGATTTGATCTTGTTGTTCATAGCCACTAATACAAAAACAATAACAACGAAAATTGACAAAGAAAGGGGATCTAACCTTTTCTTAGTGAATCACCTACTAAAAAAAGAGGCAAGTCAGCATACTGAGACTATTTACTAAGGTAAGCGGAGAGAAAATTGTAGGAAAAATCTATCACAAATTGATAGATTATAAGCCCTCAAAACCTATAAATGATTATAAGAGCCGTGTTAATGCCACTACCACCGCCAATGATAAGTCCTTCCCATCAACATCTAATCCATTCATTAAAGAACAACTAGAGATGTTGTCAAAACTATACAGTCACAATATAACCCAAACTAATACCTCTGTTGTTGGAATATGTTTGTTAGCATAAAAAGGTAAATTCTCAAATACTGTTAGTGTCAATAAATAACAAATAAGTCCATGGATCATTAACTTAATAAAATTAGATCATATGACGAGTAATGCAAATTTGTTTCATGAGGACAAACTGTGTAGAGAAAACTACTTAGTAAGAGTTGCCAATAGATCTCTATATAAAGTTGAGGGAACTGATTCTCTCATAGTCTTAAAATATCTAACTCTAATCTTTATTCTTTATCTTCCTAAATTAGACTACAATTTACTATCTATTAATAGATTGACTAGTGATCTAAATTGGTGTGACTATTTTTTTTTCAAACTTTAGTGAATTTTAGAAATTGGATTTAGGGAAGATGATTGGTAGTACAGAGATGTATTCTTCACTCTATCTATTCAAAGATCATACATCTCATAAAATACAAACTTAAAGGGGAAATTATATGTCTTTTAGAGAGTCAATGAATTTCAAATTCCCAGGTCAATAAATATAGTGAGATTGCATTATGTCATTTTTGTCTTGCTCACCCAAATTTTACATATCTTGAAAAACTACATCCTTCTTTATTTGTTAATAAAAGTTCAAAAATTTTCAATTGTGAAATTTTCCAATTAGCTAAACATAGCATACTTGTTATTTTATTCTCTTATATAGGTCTTTTCATCCATTTCCCGTGATTTATAATGATGTGAGGGGTTCATCAAAAATAAAAAATTTTACAAGAATATGATGGTTTATGTCTTTTATAGATGACCACACTAAGTTGATTTAGATATTCTTAATGAAAGAAAAATTCCAAAGTAGGGAAATTTTTTAAAAATTCCAATGCTATGGTACCAACCTAGTTTTATATCAAGATTTAAATCTTGAAAAACGACAATGCTATAGAGTATTTCATTAACTCATATCTCTTAAGTCAAGGCATAGTCCACCTTAGTTCTTGTGTTGAAAAATTCCAACAAAATGAAGTAGCAGAAAGAAAAAATAGATACTTAATGAAGCTAGCTTGATCTCTTATGTTTTCCACATGTCCCAAAACATTTCTAGGGAGAGGCAATCCTTACAACATTTTATCTCAGCAATAGAATGCCGTCTAAAATTCTAAATATTCTTCAAAATTTCCTACACACCAAAATAATTACCTTTTTGTATCTTAAATACCGAGTTGTTGTTCATTTATATCTATCAACAATATCATAGTAAATTGGATCTTAAATCTATCAAGTGCATATTTCTTGGAGATTCTCCTAATTAAAAGGGCTATAAATATCATTCACTAATCATTAAGGAAATATACATCTCCATGTATATCACATTCTTTGAACATTAAGGATATTATCCTAAACGTTCAAATTAGGGAAAGAGCATTAGTAAATATCAATTTTGGGATGATGGTAGCAAAAATAAAAATCTCGTATCTCACCCATCCAAAAATAATCCTTCAATATCGCCATCATATTGATCAAGTTCCATTCATATTCTAGGAAAATTTGAGAGTCATCCTCCTACAAATTCAATCTAAATTTTTGATCAAATTGAAAGTCTCACTCTGATAAACTTTTTTCAAACTCATATTCAAAATATGTTTATAGCCCTTTAATTTTCAAATATAGAAGTCCACATCTATACTAGAAGGTCAAGCTTGAAAGATAAATAAAGCATTCAATACCTATCACTCTAGATCAAGATTCTAAACGTAGTTCAAATCTTACTAAAGTTCACCTAGGTCAGGAAAATTTTAGTCTTAAGGATAATGTACCTATGGTTGATGATTTGGATATTCCAATCACCTTAAGGAAAGGAGTTCGATCTTGTAATAATCATCCTATTTGAAAATATGTATCATATGGAAGACTTTCACCATCATACCAAGCTTTTGTCTCCCCTTTAGAATGTGTATAGATACCTTACTCCATCAAGAAACCCTTAATAATCCTGCATGGAGAAAAGTTATAATTGAAGAAATTAGAGCTTTGGAAAAGAACAATATATTTGTAATATCTGATCTCCTTAATGGAATGAATTTAGTCCGGTATAAGTGGATTTTCATAGCCAAACACAAAGCTAATGGAAGTGTTGATAAGTTGAAAGTCCACCTTGTTACTAAAGGCTTCACTCAATCTTATGGTATAGACTTCTAAGAAACTTTTTCCTCAACAGCCAAACTTCATATTGTTAGAGTCATACTCTTACTTGTAGCTAACAGAGTATGGCCCTTACATCAACTGGATGTTAAAAATTTATTTTTAAATGGTGATTTGGAAGAAAAAGTATTCATGGAGATTCTATTAGGATTGTTAACTGATTCCATCCACAACAAGTTATGTATACTTAATAAATCCTTGTATGGTGTAAAATAGTCCCATCGTGCATAGTTTTATAGATTTACAAATGTAGTGATAAAGTATGGATATACTTAATATTAAGCAAATCACACTCTATTCATAAAGTTTTCTCCTGATAGAAAAATTGCAGTCCTAATGTTGTATGTTGATGACATAATTTTTAGTGCTAATTATGAGGATGAACTTATGAGAACTAAGAAGCTACTAGACGAAGAATTTGAAATAAAGGATCTTGGGTTCATCTAAGAAGGGTATATTCACTTCTCAATGTAAATATTTTTTAGATTTACAGAAGGAAATAGGGATGTTATATTGTATAACTTGTAGATGCTCCTATAGATACAACTAAGAAGACTGGGTTTGAGAAGAATAGTGCACTAGTAGACAAGAGGAGATGTCAGAGACTTATTGGCCATCTCATTTACCTCTCACACACTCAACTAGATTTTGGTTTCCTGTTAGGATTGTAAGTCAATTTATGAACCCAATAAAAGGAACATATGGAGAAAATGAATAGAATTTTAAAATATCTAAAAAAGACCAAAAATAAAGGTCTATTGTACATAAAGGTGACAATAGAGAAGTTAAATTCTTCTTAAATGCCGATTGGACTAGGAATGTAACAAATAATTGCTCAATATCAAGGTATTACTCTTTTTTATAGGAAAATCTTGTAACATAGGGATGCAATAATAAATTGCAGTTTTAAGAAGTAGCGTAAAGGCAAAATTCAAAGCTATAGCTTTGAGTATTTGTAAGGGCATACGGATACAAAGATTGCTTAGAGAATTAGTAGTTATTACCAACCACCCTATCAAGAAGTTTTGTGATAATTAAGTAGCCATTAGCATTGGAAAGAACCTTATATATCATGACTGGACTAAACATATCAAGATAGATCAACACTTTATTTCTAAACAAATTTAGAAATCGATTGTACACCTCATATACACTCTTCTTAGGTCTCAAACATTAGAAATCCTCACCAAAGGTCTTCCATAAATTATTTTTGAAGAACTAGGCAGCAAGCTATGTATGTACAATATTTCCAACCCATCTTAAGAGGGAGTTTTGGATTCTTAGCTATAATAAGTTAAACATCATAGAAAATAATTATAGGGATTTTATTTTTCTATATTTAGTATAACAAAGAGAATTCGGTTTATATCAATGCTGTAAATATTGGACTAGACGTCGAATCGGTAAGGAAAGGAGTTAAATGTTTAGATATTCAACCGGTATAAAACCATTATAAAATCGATATTGAATCGTTATAACATAAGAAGATGTATAAATTATTAATCTATTTTTTGTTAATCTTTTACTAAGAATTGGACTGAATTAAGTTGAAAAGAGTTAGACCAACAAGTTAAACTGGGTCGAATTAGATCGAACCGACTGTTCCGACTCTTAACCCTACGATTCTTAAGTTTAAAAATTTTTTAAAAAAACTGAACTGATAAATCGATTAATTTCGAATTAATTAAGTCAAACCGAGTGATTCGGTCTAATTTATCAAACCTTGATTTATACTAAATGAATTTAGTTTATATTTAGTATAATAAGGAGAATCTCGTTTATACCAAATTCTACTTGCTTCTTTTTTAGCGGAGGATTTTGCTCTGTTAACATTTTTATGTCCTAACTTTATGTCATGTTGTTCGACAACCATTATATAAATGTATACTGATTTATTCAAAGAATAACGAGAAAAATTCTCAACTATCTTCACGTTGTTTTCACTTTCTTTACAAAGCCACTGCTCTCAAGGTTAAATACTTTTAGAAATAAAGGAGATGATGGGAAAACATGAAATGTTGTCAAGAGCAAGTCTAAATTTAACTAATTTTATTTAAGCTTTCGTTATTTATCTTTGTTACTTCTTATGAAGTCCTATAGTAGTTGATGGCTAGGATATTTCAAGTAGATGCTATAGCTTGTCTTTCCTAGTATAAATAGGACTTTAACAAGACAAGACAATAGATTATAATTTCGAAACTTTATGGAAGGATATTTCAATTGGAAGCCAGAACTTGGTATTTCCTGGTATATATAGGCTTTTGCAAGACAATACAACAGATTATCATTAAGAATTTTCGTAGAAGAGGGTGAATTATTATTGACTATGAGGAAGCATTGAGAACAATCATGGTGAGGCAATAATAATAAAGATGTAGAAGTCTTGATCAATTTTAATTTCTAGTAGGAAACAAGCAATAAATATACGGAAGGAGTAGGCGAACTTATGCACGTTTTGGAGAAGTTGAATCACTAGTTGCAATGATCTGACTAAGGGTGCCAAGTTAACACTAATGCTCTATCCAAATAAATTACCGTATACATGGAATTTAAAAAAGAACCCAAATTCAGCCAGAGTAGGAGGCACCACTCTTATTTTAGTAGTTTCAACCCCTAGATTGTTGTCTACCAATTTTCCATGCAATGTTTGAGGTAACTTCATTTCCCCTACAGATCAAATAGTTTAATTAAAGAAACCCACCCCTAATCTTGTACGTCCAGAAAACACGAATGCCATTTTCTAGTTTTAGAAAACCTTAAAGTGCCAAGCTGATAGAATACAGAATCAGGATCCAAAGCATGCATGTGATAAGACCATAAAATCAAAACCCAAATCATGTATGCGATACAGCACAAAATCAAGACATGAATCTTATTCAATATTTCATGTAATCTAGTCATAATTAAAGTAGTTTTCTATAATATGAAGGATCCTAGGTCATTGTAAACTATATATATATATATATATTTATATTTATATATTCAGCTCATATCATTAATGATAAAACACACAAGCTTTATCAAGCTCTTTATTGCATTAGAGCTTTTTCTGTCTCTTGAACAGAAAATTTCTTCCCCTTTCATTTGATCCAAATACAAATTAAAACTCAACAATTCACTTATCACTCAAAATGACGTCCCCGATAAGCTCTCTTTCCTCCTCAGAAAAACGATGAATCCCATGAAGTCATCTCCTTAACAACAATTCAAGCGACTCAAGGAAGCCTTGTTCCCTCCATTGGAAATCCGATATCTCTCAATGCCTCCAAATCCCATCTAAGTTATCAAAGCGGAGGAAATTATTCGTCTTGGAAATCTCAAATGACCAATCTGTTGTTTGGTTATGGTCTTCTTCGTTTTATTGAAAATAATTTTACCTATAGCTCGAACGCTTACATGCTTTCCCTCTTATCCTCCCTTATTTCAAACAAGAAAGAGGGAAATTTTGTTGCAACTTATAAGAGTAAAAAGTATTGTTTATGATCATGCTCTCATGGGTCACCCCTGAGTGATGCAGAAATCATGACCTATACTCTAAATGGCCTAGCTGATGAATCCACAGAATTAGCCGCAGTAGTTCATATTCGTGAATCACTTATTTCATTCGAAGACCTCTATGAAAAATTATTGAATGAGGAGTTACGTCAAAATCATGGAGAACTAAAAGAAGATGAGACCTAAGTCAAACCATACTTTACATAATAACGAAGTAACTGTGTGGAGTTAGCGATGCATGTGAAAATCGTGGTGGACGTAGATGCTTCAACTCTACATACCACCTCAGCAATAATCATAATAATCAGTTTACTCAGTCCTCCAACTCTTCGAAAATCCACACTCAACAACAACAACCATATGATCATGGTCAGACTGCACAATAGACAAACTTTACTTACTTTGGTATTGATGTTTGGATTCCAGCCCCTATGAATTCCTTTGGTAACTTTCATTATTATGTTGTTTTGTCGATTATTTCACATAGTATACTTGGCTTTGTCCTCTCAAATTGAGAACTCATTTCTTTAATGTCTTTGAAAAATTTCGAAAACTAATTGAAAATTTCTTTTAAACTCAGACTAAAATTGTATACGCTAATGGTGGAGGAGAATATCATGCTTTGTCTCATTTATTAAACACAATTGGCATTCAACACCTTACTTATCTACCATACACACCTAAATTTACTGGGTCTGCTAAACATAAGCATTGTCATATTATGGAAACAGGTCTAACTCTTCTCCATCAAGCATTAGTTCCCATTCGGTTCTGTCCATATGCCTTTCAAATTGCAGCATATCCCATTAATCGCATGCCAACTTTAGTTCTTCGTAATGACACACCATGTCAAAACTTATTTGGACATCAACCAAATTATACCTCCCTTAAGTATTTGTGTGTCTCTGCTATCCATGGCTGTATTCATATACTACCCAAAAGGTAGAACCACGATCTCGCGCTTTGAGTCTGTCTAGGTTTCTCTACCTTCCATCTTGCTTTTACTTATTTTGATAACAAATCTAAAAAAAATTTTCTTTATCGTCATTTTGTCTTTTCTAAAAATATATTTCCTTACAAAAATCAATCTTGTCTTGATTCTTCTGTTACCAATCAGCCTTTCTTAAGGTTTCTCTCTATCGTTATGAATAAAAACTTGCAGAATATTTCCTCTTCCAATGATGAGCTGTCCTGCGAGGCGAGGTTTTACTACCTAATCTATTACCCCCCATTATTACTATTTCTCTTTTACATAGCCAACAACTCACATTCATGTTCCTGGCCAACCTTTAAGTTCCACATCTCCAACGTATGGTCTTCAATCCACAGCGAGGCCTTGTTCCTCCACTTATATGGAAACTTCCACTTCGCCTAGTGCATTGTTTTATTTTTTTAGGTTCAAAATGTAAAAAAATTAAGATTTAATCATATAAACGTGATTTTAATTAGAAATTAAATATAATTTTATTTCTATTTATTTATAAATTATAAGATCTATCACCAAAAGTTGTTTTAAATACTTGAAAAATACAGAAAATAAATACAAAGAGGGAGTAAAATCTATAGAATCTGCAAACTTAGTGAGAGAGAGAGAGTAGAGAAGTCAGAGAAAAATTATGTGCTATCTTTATACTCTTTTATAATATTTAGTTATTGTGATGACTTAAGTGACTGAACAGGTAAGACTATATATAACAAGAGTAGAAGATATAACACTGATTCTTATGAACAGTCTTTATTAGACAATCCTATCACAGTCTAATAACCTGTCCGTCTACACTAATATGGTCACATTTTCTTTTAGACACATATTTATCCATATAGACCATTAATCTAATAAATTATTTTTATTTCATCCAATTAATGTTGTCCAAATTAAATACTAGAACAATTAAATAGACTATGGTCCAAACAAAATTATTCCAACATTCTCCATCATGGACAAGCATTAATTGTTTCAATCAGAATGATCAAGTAAAAATAAAGACATGACATACTTTAGGATCTACAGATAAATAAAGTTAATCACTCCGTCCTATAAGGCTATCAATACCGAAAAATACTAGAAACATACATTATATCGCAATACAATTCCAATATAATCACACATATCAAATCACTTTACTAACTTGAGTGAGAAAATGTCGTGTGGCAAACTACATGATATGTCTCCGTAGGTATCATGCTTCGTTTATCAATCTCAGTATCTTTACTTTAGGCTAAACCACATTTAAAGATATCCGTATGGGATGAGCACTTTTATTCTACCATATCTCAATATACTTCTAGTATCTTGAGATAATTGTATGTGTTTGGAGACATAGTTAAGGTCATATTGTAATAATGTCCAATGATCTCAAAATGCTTAAAATTGACACAAATATTAAGACTTTAAATCTGAATACCCCTAATCAGCACTGTCAAATGACTTTTGTACACCCATATTGTCAATATGTCTTTGAAAATTGATGGGTCGTAGTCCTTTAGTTAGTGGGCCTGCGAGCATATTTTCTGTTGAAATATGCTCTATTGTAATGCCATTTTTTGCACTAATTCCTTTATGGCCAAATACTTAACCTTCAAATGCTTCGACCCTATGATGTTCTTATTATTGTTATTAAACAATACCGTGAAAAGATTATCACAGTATAACTGTATTGGTCGAGCAATTGACTGCACTACAGTCAATTCAGAAATTAAATTTTTTAACCATACTACCTGTGAAGCAGTTCCATAATATGCAACAAATTTTGCATGCATGGTAGATGATATTACGAGTGTCTGTTTAACACTCTTCCACGAGATTGCACCATCTACTAGCATGCAGATGTAACCTGAAGTAGACTTCATGTCATCTGGACATATAGTAAAATCTAAATTCGTATATCCTATCAGATTCAAACTTTCAACTTTTTTATATACGAGCATATAATCCTTAGTACCTTAAAGGTATCTCAAAACTTGTTTTACTGCATTTTAGTGATTCATACCTGAGTTAGATAAATACCTACCTAACAGACTTAATATGAATGCAATATTCGGTCTAGTACATACATGTGCATACATCAGACTACCTATTGCACTAGAATACGGTATATTCTTCATGATCTCCTTTTCACTTTCATTCTTTGGACACTATGTCAAAGATAATTTCTCTCCATAAGAGATCGGTGCTGCGTAAGGTTTACAATTTTTCGTATGAAATCTTTGCAACACACGTTCTATGTATGCCTTATGTGAGAGACACAATAAGTTTTAAGATTTTTTCCTGTGAATCTGAATATCTAAGACATAAGATGTTTCATTAAGATCCTTCATAATAAATTGTTTGGACAAAATTTGCTTAACTTCATGCAATATGCCCAAATCATTTAATGCTAGTAAGATGTCATCCACATACAACAGTAGAAAGATCATCTTACCATCTTTAATCTTGAAATACAAGCATCTTTCAACTTTGTTTTCCACAAAATTGAAGGTGGTAATTACTTCATCAAACTTTAGGTACCATTATCAGGAAGCTTATTTTAAACCGTATAGCGATTTCCTTAATCTGCAGACTTAATGACTTGTGTCATCTTGTTAAAAACTTTCAGGATGCACCATATAGATCTCTTCATAAAGTTCTCCATTTAAGAAAGCGATCTTGACATCCATCTCATGTAACTCTAGATCATAATGAGCTACTAATGTCATAATCACTCTAAAAACATCCTTAAAGGATACTGGAGAGAAGGTGAGATTAAAATCAACTCCTTCTCTCTGAATGAATTCCTTAGTAGCCAATCTGGCTTTAAACTGCTCAACTTTACCTTGAGGATCCTTTTTGGTCTTATATATCTACTTATAGCCTACGACTTTATAACCTTTAGGTAAGTCAACAAGTTCCCATACTTGATTTAGTTTTAGTGATTGCATCTCTTCTTTCATTGCATCCCACCAAAAATCTGCATGAGGACTAGAAATAG
>JAOXYD010102631.1:0-11692 GCA_028565735.1 Pinacopodium congolense | reverse complement strand
ATCCCATTAATATCCTCCAACCCAAAATTAAACTAGCTAAACATAATTAAATTAAGCAAAACAAAAATTAAATAAACGTTAAACATAATTAATTAAAAGAAAATAGAAGCTGAAAAATTAAGAACAATAAAAGAAAAACACAAAATGACTTTTAAATTAATGCAAACACACATAAATTAAACTATTATTTAATTAACTAAAAACTAATTAAATAAAACTTAAATTAAAAGCTTAAATAAAAATTTTAGAATTAAAATTAAACAAAAAATAAATTCTAAATGAATTAAAATCTAAGAACATGCATAGAAACTAGTTACTAAACATAAATAAACTAAATATTAAATAAATAATTAAAACTATATGAAATAAAATCTTAAACAACTTAATAATAAATCAAAACTAAATATGGAATTTTCATTCATACTTGAAAGTAAACAATACCACAAAATTAAATTAAATACAATAACTAAAAATTAAAGCAAATTAAATGAAAGAAAAAAAACTTTGGGCGGTGCAACTGACTCCAGTGTCCCTGTAGCGCGTCCTTGGTCTAGCCCCTTGGTCCGCTTCTGGTGTGGTTTCCTGGTGTGCATGGTCCTCACTTGGTGCGTTTGGTGCGTCTGTGATGCGTGGGTGCAGCAGCTTGGTGCAGGCAGCGTGTCCTGGTTCAAGCAACGTCTGGTACAGTGCCCTGGTTCTCCTGGTGCGGGCGTGTAGCCTTCTCCTGTGCGGATGGTCTGGTGTGGCTCAAGTGGTGCAGCCTGGTGGTGCAAGCAGCAGATGTGCGTCTCCAAGCTGAGCAAGACTTCACCAGCAGCCGGCTCTCTAAGTTGCAGCAGCCGAACCTCTTGTCTCCTTCACTTTCGCCTCTATTTTATTGTTGCTTCGACAGCCTCCACTGGTCCAAGGCAGCTCTAAGCACAGCCAATGCAAGCAGCTAAGAGACCATCCAGACTCCAAGATAGCCGCCTTACATCTCTCCACCCTAGGGATTTGTGCACAATTGAATTAATTCACCCTTGTCTCTACTGTGTTTTCCCGCATGTGCGCCTCCTGTATTACGCCTCTTGCTCGTCGTTTTAGTGCAAAACGACGAGCTTAATTGATTGATTTATTTTTCTTTCTTTTTTTTCAAACTAATATAATCTTGGCTTTTGCTCTAATTACTTTAAATTCTTAATATTTTGTCTCAAAATTTGTGTTATCGCAATAAATATGTCATTAAACAAAATATAACACAAATTAAATATTTAAACAATAAAATATGATTGAAATGACATTAAAAAGCATATAAAAAATTAATAAATTTCAATCTTATCATGGTGCTTCTTTTTCCCTCTTGTTGGCTTCTTGACTCTCATTTGCTTAACTTTTCTCTACTTCATCATCCTTCTGCTTATCCAAGTTTTTTTACCACTCCTTAATAAGATTTCCTTTGCATGTTATTCGAGTTGGCTTCGGTAGTGCTAGGCAATGAACCAAGAGGTCTTTCCTACAATAAACTTGCAATTTGGCTCATCTGATTCTCTAAGTTTTTGATAGAGGACTCTTGGTTTTGCATCCTAAACTCAGTGGTGGATATGTAATTTGAGAGGAGCTTTTCTAGGTTGGATTTCTTGAGTGGCATAGGATTAGGAGCCTTAAAACTAGGAGATGGTTGTCTTCGAACGTTAGATGACTATGGTTGCGCCATCTGATTATTCCTCAAGGAGAAGTTGAGATGATTTCTCCACCCAGGGTTGTAGGTGTTAAAATATGGATCCTCTCTCTTTATATTATAGTTTCCCACATAATGGGCCTCTTCTGGCTCTTGAACAAAATGATTCCTAACTTGACACTCAGAAGATGCATGGAAATCTCCACCACAATGCTCACACATGGCACAACTCGTTATAGATGAACTTGGTCCTCCTCTAACTGTGTGCATCAGATTATCCAGCTTCTTCATCAAAACATGCATCTAAGCTGATAAAGTCATTGTATTTTCCACTACATGAACACCAATAGATTTTGTAGGATGCCTCTTTGTATGGTATTAAAAACTATTTGTTACTATCTCATCAATCAATCTGTAAGCTTGATTTGATGTCTTTCTCATCAAGCTACCTCCAGCTACTGGATCAATGGTGTTTCTAGTCGATGTGGCCACTTCTGTATATAAGGTGTTGACCTATTGCCATGTGGTAAACCTATGATTGGGGCACTGAGCCAACATATCTCTGAAGCTCTCCTACGCTTCATATAAACTCTCATTCTCATACTGGGTGAAAGAAGTTATCTCGTTCTTCATCTTGTCAACCTTGGTAGGTGGAAAAAATTTGGCCAAAAATAATCTCATCAACTCATCCCAAGTGGTAATGGACCCTGACTATAGAGAGGCTAACCAAGCTCTCGCCTTATCCTTAACTGAAAAATGGGAATAGCCATAGTCTCACTGCATCATCTGACACTCTATCATTCTTAAACAAATCAAAATTGTCTAGAAAAGTTTCCAAGTGGGTGTATGGATCCTCTAAAGGCAATCCTCCAAAATAAGATGCCCTAACCATAGAAGTAATATTGTGAGGAATCTTAATGTTTGATGTTATAATCCTCGGCCTTATAATAGGGGGCAGGAGTCTATTGTTATTCCCCATAGTCATATCTACCATTGTCAATTCCCTTGGCCCTTTGGGATGTTGCATACGATCTTCTTCATATTGTGTCATCTTTATAAACTGCTTTTCACCCTTAAACTGTTCTTCTGTGACCTCTTCTTCTGCCTTACTACTTTGAGCCGATCTTACTTCTTTTCTCAACTTGCGAACAGTTTTCTCAATTTCAGTATCTAATGGTAAACTCTCGGGCTTTTGACTATGAGTGTGCATAACAAAAGAACACAACTAAAAAAAAAAAAAGAAAGCACTGAAACTAGAGATAAAGTAAACTAAAGAAATACAAGCAAAATAATCAGGCAATTAAACAATTAACTGAAACAACTTAAATAAACAAATGAATAAGAAAATAAGAAATAAACCTGAGACAATCAACACTGTTTAACCTAATAACTCACAATTAAGATATGTCCCCGACAATGACCAAAAACTTGTTGCTGGTTTAACTAAGCAATATAAATGAATGAAAAATCTCTCCTAAACAAAATAGAGGAAGCAACTGTACCTCAATGACAAGTAATATAAAACGGTGAATCCCAAGTATCGTACCTAAAGGAAATCCAATATGCAAGCAAATGAACTCAAATGATGCAAAATTAACTCAAGAACTCAGGATTTGATTGATTGGTAATTAAGGTAAGGCAAACAAGATATACAAATACGTGGGATGTAAAATGAACTAAATGCAACTAAACTTGACTCAAGAGATTAAAAATGGTTAAGGTTTTAGACTTAATTTGGATTAGGTTTCCTAAATGACAATGGTGGATTGGTTTAGGACTTACCTCGCTTAAACAAGTTACACCTAGTAGACACATGCATCCCTTTTCTCTTTTACTCTCAATTAACCTACTTGGTCCATAAATTACTTGGAATAAAAGGTATTAAACACACAATAGACCTAAAATCAAAGTTATTAATTCTAGATGTCCTTACATAAGATCCTAACACATAGTTCACTCCTAGGTTCAAATGTGTTGCTTAATCGATTTTCTGATAAAATAAATTCCAATGGTCCTGAAACTCATTCACCTAAGGACAGTATCTAGTTGATCAACCTAAATAAGGCTAAACAAGCATTCAAACAAGTAAAAATCAATTCCACATAACTTATTCTAATCCACTCAATTCAAAGCCTCAACCAAAAATAATTAAACCCATACATGATTACCAATAGAACACAAGAGATGGTTAAAACATGCATATCCATTTATTAATCAATAAACCTAAATCTTCACAAGCCATAACAAAAATATAGAAGTCTAAAGTAAGATGATAACTCCCTTCAAAATTCTACAAGTGTCTGCACTTGGAAGCTCTAAAAATAAGAGACTAAAATGAGATCGGAATGATAACAATAAAATCGACTCTAACCGGACATGGACATGAATGGGACTGATGATAAAGAAGAAGGCTACGTCTCTCTCTCTCACCTATGTGTCTCTCTGTCTCTCTATCGTCACTAATCGTTGAATACGTCTGACTATGCCCTTTTTATACCTTATGGTTCTGTGGAGTAAGTGAAATGCAGCAACTAAAGAATGAAACGCGAGAACTAAAAGCTAGAACCCCTCGGTTCGGTTGACTGACCTTTACCATTCGATCGACCAATTTTTCCTTGTGGTTTTCATTCGGTTGGCCGGTTCTTTTATTCAATTGGTTGAAAAATTCCTTGCGATTTATTCGGCCTACTGATATCCGTTTGGTTGACTGAATGAACTCGCCATTCGGTCGAACGACCTTCATTCGATCGACTGATTCTGGCGATTCGGTCAATCGAACTTCGCTTGTTTGGTCGTTGTATATTTGTGTCTTCTTTATTCTCCATAACGATCTCTAATTGAGTCCAAATCTCCATAACATGCTATAAAACCAATATACACCTGAAATTATAAATAATAACTCTATATTGGTGTAACTCAATTACCAAATGGGTAAGAACATGATGAAATATGCAGCATAAAACAATGTAAAATATCTATTAACATTGATAACCGACTTTAAGCATCATTGAGGGTCATAGACATAGTTTTCTAGCTAGATCATCGTGATTTTTAAATCAATTGTACCATACTTATGCTAAGTTACAGAATACATCCCCCTATATATAGAGGTGGCCTAAGAGATTAAGAAACACATTTTTAAGTGTATAAATTTGTTAGTTTTTAGGGAGTTTGACATTTTCTCTCTCTACCTTAGGTTTTTAGTTGATCTTTCACTCCAATCCTTTTCTTTGGGAGAATTTTTGAAGCTTGTAAGAGCTGATACATGTGATTCAGAGTTATATTTCATTTTGGAACTTACATTTTTTCTTTCTAAACTTCTTATTTCATTGCATCTCTCTTTTTCATCTATATAACCAAAGATATATTGTTTAAAATGTTCATCTTATGTTCTTCGATTAATATGAATGGCTAATATGTTTTTCTAGCTAAGGTAACGCTATTAGATGTTTTGATTAAGTTTTTATACATGATTATAAGCTGATCTTTGTTTATTTTCAGTGGTTAATACTTGTCTTAACTTAGCCACTTAAGATGAAGTTATTAGATGATTAAGGAACTGAGGCCTTCTATATCAATCATTGTAATAATCAATAAAAAATATGTTTTAAATTTGTACACAACTATTTTCTGGTTAATCATAAAGGTGTTAATCTTGAAATAAATGATCTTTAGATTAAACTTCTTGAATTTTAAGCCTATTTCTTAAGTCTATAGGAGGACTAAACCATATGATATTACCAATAGAGATCAGGCACTAACTTGATGATAACTTTGTCTTGATTTTGTGAAGATACCTTATATTAGACATCATAACCCTTAAAAACTCAATTGGTTATGAAAACCTGAACCTTAGCTATACATTCACATTTGGTAATCTTTAAAAGTAATCTTGATCTCCTTTGCATAATTTACATCTTTAGTTTAATTTAAGTTGTCTTTCACTTTTAAAATCAATCAATTAAAGTCCTTTAGATACTTGTAATCTAAGTGATTTAGTAATTACAATATTTTTCCTATTAGATCGACACTCGGACTCCCTAAAATCCACTTATTTCTTGTTGACAGGTGCAATTGCTTCAGAAGTTAGTCGTGAGTTAATCAGTTTAATCAAAAGAAACTAAACCATCAAAAGGAAAAGAATTAGGATTTCTTGAGTATAACTTAAAACGACACAATTTTTTCATATGTTTTGCCCTTCTATATCCAATAGTATGATTGGGCTTAACCTTGACCAAAATAATGCCATTATGAATTGTGTTTCTTTTTTTTAATTTTCAATAATACCTAAACAATTACTTTAATCATATACAATAGTGTCGTTCTTGAGTCACATTTGGTTTATGTATTCTCTAATATCTACTATGGTGCCTCTTAAAGAGAACAATAGTGACATTATAACTCACCTTTCTTCTTCTATCCAAACTAATTCTATCTCTATACCATAACGATGCTTCTTATATGGGGCTTGATCCTCTAACTTACACACTTTAGATGTTAAAATGAATTATGAATACCCAATTACTCTTATCCCATTAATGCATTGTAACATCTTCATTGTGACACACAAAAAGAAAATACATAAAAAATGTGAAAAACAATAAAAGAATAAATAAAATATAGAAGGATGAATATGTTGTGTTACCTCTTAATGAGTATTTTTTAATGTTGTTTAAATATACTTGTCCTTATTAGCTTATGGTGGCCTTAATTTATTGGTCACAACTTAAAGGGACCACTTTGTTAAATACTACAGTCTTCCATGCCCAATTCCCTTACTCTGCATAAAACAAAAATTTAAAGGTTGATAATAGAGTCATGTGAACCATTGGAAATAGTATTATTTGTAACATTTAAACCATAGCATGAATCATCAATCTTAAGGGAATGGCTTGTAATTTTATATATTTTAAATTTTACTTCTTTTTATCCTTAGGATTAATTGTCTTATATAAGAAGTTGCAAAGAAGGGTGTACCTCAGATTAGGGGTAATTTGACATGCTCTTCTATATCTAAAATTATAAAATTAGTAGGGAATATATATTTATCAACCTTCACTAACTCATTTTCCACAATACCCCTAGGATATTTTACTAACCTATCAACTAATTGAATGTATATTTTTATTAATTTCAGTTCACTTACACCTAACCTCTTAAATATAAGGGATTATATTTATATTTTATCCTAAATTAGCGAATGTTAAATTTATAGAAAAACTAACTATGTGACAAAAAAAAAAAACTCCTTGAATCCTTGAATTTCCTTGTTAGCTTATTCTAGAGAATGGTGGAACAATTGTCACTTAAGTTTACCTTCAACAACTCATTTAACATCCTCTTGTTGGTTAAGAATTCCTTTAAGAACTCATCATACTTTGGGATATGTGATAACCCTTAACAAAAATTAAGTTAATATTTAGTTGTTTAAAAATTTCAAGGAACTTATCTTACTTTAATGCTGTGGGAGATGACATTTTAGGCTTGAACTCCCTACCCTAACCTCTTCTCCTCGCCATTCTCTTCCTTATTATCTTTCTTATATAATTCTTCACCAACATCTGATTTCTTTTTCTCCTTTGGCTTAAGTTCTAGTTCCTTCTCACTCCTTAAGAGTTACCACTTCTACATGTTTCCTCGGATTCACCTTGGTATTACTTAGTAAGCTACCTTAAGATCTTTTTGTAATCAATTTAATGAGCTGTCTAATTTGATTCTTCAAGTTATGTATATATATATATATATATAAGCTTCTTAGTTCTTTGGGGATGTCTTCAAACTTTGAAAGTAAGCCTTTAATGCAAAAATAAATTTGGTCATTAATTACTCTAAGCGTGACTTCTTCTTATATTACTGTTAATGATATCCCAGTAGAAGTGGCTTAGAATTGTCTTAGCTACTCTAAGAAAAATTTGGATGTTGCCTCCATCCCATATGATAGATGTTACTATAAGTGTTATTGCCTCTTGTAGCAAGTCCTATGTAATGTACTTGCTCTGACTTCATAAAGGTATTACTTAGTTAACAATCCTGGCTTCTATGGCTTCCTCCACATCAATCAAAATGTCACAACTACTGGCTTACTAGATATATCCAGATCGTCTATTTTCTTATTTATTAACTTTAATTAGGTTGCTAGTAAGGTTATGAAGTCCACTTGATTAATTTTCATTGTCTTAATTAGTCTAATCCTAGTAGATTCCTATTGGTAATTGTTTATGGCTATCTCTTTTATCAACCCTTGGGATCCCTCGAACATCTTTTTGTTTAATATCTTTCTACTTGGTACATCTATCATTTGTTTCATAGAAGTATTCAACCTATTGTAGAAAATTTGCACTTACAACCATGTGGACAATCCATGATATGCATATCTTCTTAGAAGGTCATCATATTTCTCCCACGTCTCATATGAAGTTTTAGCATCCATTTATGAAAATGCTGATATGTTGTTCCTCAACTTCACATTCTTTACTGGTTGGAAATATTTAAGCAGAACATCTTTACTAGGCTATCCTAAGTAGTGATTGACCCAAGTGATAAGGACTTTAACCATTGCTTCACTTGATCCTTCAAGGATAATAAGTATAATCTTAACCGAATAACATCCTTTGTGGTGCCATTGATCTTGAATGTGTCTCATATATCAAAGAATTTAGCAATATGAGCATTGGGATATTCATTTAGTAATCCATCAAATTGAATGAATTGTTGCTCCATTTGAATGATGTTAGATTTGATCTCAAAATTATTCACATTAATTGATGGCCTTGTGATGCTTGACTGTGTCCTATGAATCAGTGGCTTTACATAGTCTGACATAGAACTTGGTCTATTCTCTTCAACCACTCTACCTCTTCTTCATGTTTAAGCCTTTCTTTTTCTCCATGTGCTTGAAGAGCTACTCTTTCTATCTTATGACTAGTTTTAACACCTTAAAGAATTAGTGCTTTTGGTCATACATAATGGAGTCGACCTATAATTAGCAAAAAGAAATCAAGTGTATAAACTATAAAATTAAATTAGAATAAATAAATACGAAAGTTAAAATAAAATTTTTTAAAGTAATAATTCTAAGTCCTCTTAATGTCATAAACAATCCCTAACAATAGTGTCAAAAAATTGATGAGTTTTAAACCTAAAACAACTGCCTCCATTCCTAACAACTTTTAGGCATGAAATCTATTATGTAATGTTTAAGGAAATAAAGTATTATTCCCATGAGGATTTTTACGAGTACTAGTCTAGACCTTCTAATTATTATTTAACTTAATAATAATTAATTATAAAATTAAATACTAAATTGAAAAAGTAGCTTACTAAACTAATTAATTAAATAAACCAACTAAAATTATGATGAGAAGCACAAGAATATAGTTATGTCAAGTTATCTAGGTTTAGAATCTTTTTAAATTTCTTGTGTTACGATAATTTACTTATTTAAATGAAATATTTCTTTAATAGTAACATCTAATTATGCTTTGTAAACATAGATAATTTATTAGAAAACAATTCTCTTGAATTAAAAGTAAAAGTCACTCATATACAATTGAATCCTTAAAGTCTTCCTATTTAGATAACAGAAACACTTAATCCAAAGTTAACACAAATAAAACAGAAAAACACATAAAAAGTAGAGGAACGAGAAAACTTATAAATGATGTCCTCTTATTCTCCAAATTTTTTTACTTTTTCATCCACTAATTCAATTACCTTGATTCCTTGAAACATAGCTCAATGAATGTTCTCCTTCTCTTCAGGCTCTAGCTATCAAAGGCAATATGAAAAACTAAAAAAAGGAACTCCTTTGTGATATATCTATTTTCTTTTTATATTAGGGTGGGTATTAGTGTTAATCCCTAAATAATATTCTCTAGTAGATATTTTGTCTTAATTAGCCTCTAATTCTACTTCAATATTCAAGTCTCTAGAGACTATAGCAACACTTAAATGCTTACACAATGGCATTGTTATGTGGGGCTATTTTAGCACTATCTTTCTTCAGGACCTAAATGACGGTTTCTAGGTAGATAAACAAATGTCATTATCTGTCATTGCTTCACTTATGACTTCTTTTATGGATAGCAACAATAGTTCACATGAGGATAAGCATTACGCCATTGTTGACCCATGCTTTATGTTGTTCATTGGTTGAATTGATTAAAAATGGGAGTTCTTTTAAACTAAATTTACTTTGAAAACCAAAATGATATTATGCGAAAACCAATGTGATGAAAGGCAAGTGGACCTATCAAACAAGTAATAAAGTGGAGTAATTTTCAGACTCTGAGTGTCAAACTCATGGGAGAAAATGATATTCTTAAGTTAAATACCAGATTAATTAGATTATAATTATTTAGGAAATTCCAAACTAATTTATTAAAAAGATAAAAAGATAAAATTACTAAACTATCCTAATTTTCCTAATTTTGCTTCAAATCTTTACAATTTTGAATTATAAAATTATTCATAAAATTACTAAAACTTATAAATTGTGGAATCTAGCTTAGGATAAGTGATTAATGAATTAATTGAGGTAAAAAAAATTCAAAGGTAGATTAGAGTTCCTTCACGAATTCAAGAAAAAGCTATAGTTAAGACTTATGCCTTTTCTCCATTAAACGTAGTTTAAAGTTTGGTTATGCTTTGAATCTAGCCAATGGGTCAAAAGGTTTAATTTTAGATTTGTGATCTTAGATCTTTAACTCTAAAAAATAATCAAAGTTTGGTCGTTCATTAATTGATTTATGTTGTTTATTGATCTTTCCAACAATCTAGGTAGATTTCTTGAATCCTAGATTATCTTTCACTCTAATCTTAGTTGATCAGGTCAAAATCAGAACTTTAAGATCTTTAATAAACAAAATTAGACCTTATTACATGCATTCAGACTCTCCTAAAGCATTAAAACACAAATCCGAAGCTAGAAAATGGATTTAAGCACATATAATCATCAAAGCATATAAAACTTGCATCTTAAGCCACATACTTTGATAAATCTACAAATATAAGCTAAAATAAGTAGTTTAGAAATTACAAAACATGTTTAGAAAGCTTTTGGACAAGTTTTGAACTTCTTAACTTGATCTAGACATCAACACAGCTTCGAAATCCACAAGATCTAGTAAAAAAATGAAAGAACATTCAAGAATATGCACATAAGAACATGAACTTTGATTAATCCGCAATACAGGAGAAAATAAGTAATGATCTTAGTTAGAAAACCCCATATAATGGTTTAGAAACTCAGATATATGTCTCATCTTCAATATCCAATAAGCAACAACTCAAAATACACAATATAAATCGAATTACAAGTATTTGAACCTTAAAAAATCTAAGAAAATCTAAGAGAGAAACAAGAGCTTCTCTATCTAAGAGTTAGATCTGAATCTGCTAAGATAATTGCATGTTAATGTGTTTTTCCTTGTTGTATGCAGACTCTTCAGCCTCTCACAGGTGCTAGCTGACAAAGGGGATAAGGTAGACACATGCTTCAGCCGCAATTATGGAGATATGGAGTTGATATTGTTGACTGATCCTATAACGGCGGGTTGCACCGATATACAATGGTGAGCTATAGGGTGCCATTATGGGTTAAATGTTATCTCTATAACGATAGGTTGTTCATCATTCAATGTGATCCTATAAGGATGTCATTGAAGGACCGCATTAAGGCACTTTCTTCTCATTGTTCCTCTAATCTTCATCATTAAACTCCATCCTACAAATTAAACATAATAAGTCATAAATTTAACAATTAAGCACTAAATTAGGAGTCATAATTCAATAAATTAACTATTAAAACTCTATCAATTTGATCCCTAATAATTCCCCCACACTTAAGCATTTACTTGTCCCCAAGCAAATTAATTTATCATCAAAGTCATAATAGGATATAAATATAGGAAAAACTAATTCAAAATTAATGCCGCGATTATTAAAAATGATTTCTTAGTCCTTCAAAAATATTGACGCATGAAAATGTTATAAGATTAATAAATCATATCAAATAAAAAATTCATTTAATTCATT
>JAOXYD010102620.1:0-11692 GCA_028565735.1 Pinacopodium congolense | reverse complement strand
ATTGCATTTAGTTTTCCAATTGAATTAGGTTGCTAGTTTTGAATTTGCAAAAAGTTTTTAATACCCAATTCACCCCCTCTCTTGGGTGCCATAGGACGTATAATTTCTCTTTCACTCTCGTGCACAAGCATGTGGCCACCGTCAGTTGGTCAGGATCGTGCTTATGTACAATCGTGACAGGCGAGTCTTCAAGAATTGTGTCTTCCTCCCTTAAAACCTTAAAAGTTCCCATCTTTTCACTTCTTTCCTTCTCCCACCACCTTCTCTCACAAAGTTCGACCCCCCACTCCGTTTTCAGGGTTTTTTGCTCTTTTCTCATAAATTTTTCATCAAATCCTTGTAAGTTCTCTTGATTTTTCCATGAAAACTTCCAGATGTTTGTAGTTTTGCATCTTCTTCTCCACTCTTTACATCCATTCACACCTCCTCTCTCTAAAGTGCTTATTTTTACATCTTTGTTGAGTTTTCTCAACTTGTGTAGGATTTTTTAGGTCTTTGGTCATCATGTCTCTAAGAATTAAGTCTATTGTAAGGAAAGCCACCCCTATAATCCAAGCAAAGTCTAATGGATGTGAAGCTAGGGACATTTTTAACTGATATGGTGCTCCTTTATTAATCTTCTCCAAAGAGGTAGGTGATAGGTACACTCTTCTCAAGAATAGAATTATCCTTACACCTAGGTATTTTGATTTTACTCCTTTGGAAAGGATAGGACTTAAAGAGAAAATGTTGAAATTGTGTAAAAAAGGTGATTGGGAAGCATTTGTGTAAATGGATTAATCAAAATTTCAAGAACTAACACTTGAATTTTTCACCTCTTCACATTATGAATATAGTAAACCAATTATGTTTTGGTTTAAATTAAGAGGTCAAGAGCATAATTTAGATGAAAAATTGTTGAACAAACTCTTTGATTTTCCTAAAGCACAAGTGGAAGACTCACACCAAGAATTTTCACCTATCATTAATTGAAGATATTTAACTAAAATACCTGATTTTAATGCTCACAATGCTTCCAATGGTCATATCCTTAGCCATAAACGTTTACTCCTACGCAAATTCATTTATTATGTTTTTTTTTTCCAAAAATCAAAGTAACAAATGTTCTATAGGAATTGTTTTTGTTTTGATGCATAGATGAGAAGATTGAACTTCATATGTTTTTCTATTTTTTTCCATCTCTGGTACATTCTGTGGGTAAGAGGGGTACATATTTAGGCATGGGATATCTTATCACTACATTACCTCATCATTTTCATATTGATGCTACTGGCTTATCCCCTATCCCATGTGAATATTTTGATGCACCCTACTTAAGATGTTCGGAGATTTTAGAGCATGCCAATATGGAGCTTTAGAAACCTCGTTCTCATACTATTGTGAAACATAATTTCTCCCAAGGAGCTTCGATTTTTAGGGCTAACATCGACTCTGATGATACATTAAGTGAAGAATTTAAGGCGTCAAGTTTGCAAAGGGTGATTAATATCGTGGAAACTAATAACTACAAAATGAAATATTAGCTGCAGAAAATGGATGACAAGCTGGAAATGGTGGCTCAACAACAATGCTACCTCATAAAAGAAGGTTCTTAAGTCATTTGAGATCCAAGGACTTCAAGTGCCATTCCCAATGACATCACCACCACCCTCTCCATAAGCTTTCTTACCATCTTTTTATTTGTTGTTTGTTTATTTTGGTTTTTAATTCATTGTTAGTTGGCTGGGTGTGTGGCTTTAATATTGGCATTATTTGTTTTAGTGTTCTCTTCACACATTAAGGACAATTTGTCGTTCAAGTGTAGTGATGTAGTCTATGTGATAGTCTTTATGTTTATGTTTGCATTTTGCATGTCATTTAAGATGCATGTTAGGTTATTAGTATTAGGCGTGCCGAGTTCTTTGCACTTGAATCTTTGTGATGAATGTGTTACCATGAAATTCTATCATTATATTTGGAATGAGATTATATCTGTGCTTAAAGCCGAATTAGGCCACTTGAATAGAAGGTGAATCGTGCTGGTTGATTAAAGTTGTTGGTTTCATAAACTTACTTAGAAATTTGATACTGGAGTGATTAGCTAATGTATGAAAGCATGATGGATTTTCTTTTGAACCTATGTGAGGAATTAAGCCTATATGACTCTATTCCAAAGTCATTGCATTTCTTTATATGTGTGATACTCCTCTAGGTGATTACCTTCAAACTTGCTCTGAACTAATTTGAATATACTAGATGGATGCTAGATAGAAATGATTAAGCCCCAACTGTGTTGGTTAGGTGACTTTAAAATGATGGGTGATTTTGAAATGATTTTACTTTAAAACCCAATGAACTTTTAAGGTAAGTGCACCTATCGCAAAAGTAATAAAGTGGAGTAATTTTTCAGACTTCGAGTGTCGAACCCATGGGGATAAAGTTACTTAATTACCAGGTTGATCGGATTACAAGTATTTAGGAAAAATCTAAAGAAATTGATTAAAATTTGGAAAAAGGCTTAAAATTGACTATTTTGGCTTAAACACTTTAAAAACGGTTTTGATTGCTTTTGAAAATTACCAATTGTGTAAATTAGCTATGGAGTAGATGATTGATGATTTATTTGAGTTTTAAAACAAATTTAAAGACTAATTAAAGTCCTTCACAAAATGAAAACAAAGCTATGGTTAAGATTTTGCTTTTTCTCCATTTCATCTTGTCTAAAGTTTGGTTATGCTTTAAAATAAAGTAAATGGGCTTTAATTTCAAGAAGGTGAGTTCTAGAAAATTAATCCTAAAACTCTAATTTTCACAAAAAATCCAGATTTGGTCATGTAAGGATTAATTCATGTGGCTTATTGATTTTTTCTAACAATTTAAGATGATTTTTCATGCTTAAACTATCTTACACACTAATCCAAAGTGGTCAGCTTAAAATTTGTTCTTTCAAACCTTCAATGAGAAAAATAAAAAATTTAAACATGCATTAAAACTCTTTTAAATCATCAAAACATCAATCTAAAACAGAAATGATTAGCCACACATTTGAATCAAAACATACAAGAAATGCATCATAAGCCACATAATTTGATAGATTTACAAATATGAGCTGAATAAAGTAGTTTAGAAGTTACAAAACATATTTAGAAAGCTTCTAGACAAGTCTTGAACTTCTTAACTTGATTTGGACATCGACATAGCTTCAAAGTCCACAAGATCTAGAAAGAAAATCAAAGAACATTCAAGAATATGTACATAAGAACATGAACTTTGATTAATCCAAAAAATAGGAGAATATCAGTAATGATCTGAGTTAGAAAATCCCTCATGATGGTTTAGCAACTCAAAATACACTCTAAAACTCGAATTACAAGTGTTTGAAGCCTAAAATATGTAAGAAAATGTAAGACAGAAGCAAGGGCTTCTCTATCTAGGAGTTAGATCTGTATTCTATAGATTAGATGCGTGTTTTTGTGTGTTTCTTAGTTGTATGTAGACTCTGGAGACTCCCCCCATGTGCTAGGAGACAGAGGAATTAATTGGAGACACGCTAGAGCCGGCAACTTGGAGCTGAAATTGTTGACTGTAGTGATCAACGACACCCTGCCTATCATCAACGGCACCTTAAGAGGGTGCCATTAATGCTTAAATTCTACACTCTTAAACGACACCCTGTTCTTCCTTCAACATCACCTTTAGAAGGTGCTGTTAATTGACATAATTAAGACGAATTCTTCTTATTTTTGCTCCAATCTTCATTATTAAGCTCCATCATGCAAATTAAACATAATAGGACATCAATTTAACAATTAAGCATTGAATTAGGGGTTATAAATCAACAAATTAACCATTAAAACTCTATAAATTTGACCCCTAATAATAAGAACACCAAATTCTCCCACAATTCTATCATTGCGCATAGGAATACAAATACTATTCACTCTTTAATTAATATAAATGGTCATTGGTTTTGAAATTTTGATGAGATTCAAGTCACTTTGTAGATTTTTTAAGGGTACTATTAGGATTAAGAAATACTTATTTTGCTCTAGAGAGTATTTAAATGCTCTGTTCCCCTTTCATACTTCCGAAGATTTTAGAATTGACTTAATTTCCCCTATTTCTACTCAAGAGATTCAAGATATTTTCAACTCTTTCAATTATAATAAGGCCTTTTCTTTAAACATACTTGTCATATATTAGGAAATGATATTATTCTTGCAATTAAATATTTTTTCAACATGGGAGGCTTCTTAAGGAACTAAATCCTACTTTCATTTCTCTTATTTATAAGAATGATGTCTTTGATTTTTGAATGATTTGCTGTTGCAATATGATTTATAAGTTAATTTCTAAAATCCTTTCAAATAGGCTTAGAACCTTCCTTCCTCACATTATTAGTCCTAATCAATCTGCTTTAATTAAAAGTCGTCTCATAGGGGACAATATTCTGCTTGCCCAAGAGATATTTAATAACTATCATCTGAATAATGGTCATAAGAGGTGTGCTTTTAAAATTGATCTAAAAAAAAACCTATGACTCTATTCATTGGGAGTTCCTTCTCAATGTGCTTCAATCATTAGGTTTCCCTTTTATTTATATTAAGTGTATTGAGGAATGCATTTCTTCTTCTTTTTATTCTATCATGATTAATGAGACTCTTTGTAATTTCTTTCAAGGTCAATCTGGTTTGAGATAAGGAGATCTTTTATCCCCTTATCTTTTCATCCTTTGCAAGGAGGTTTTTTCTAGGAGTGGAGATTCTTCTATTGTTCAGAGTAACAAGTTTATTTTCCATTGGAGATTTCATAACCTTAAACTCTCTCACCTCTTGTTCACTGATGATTTTTTCCTTTTTTTTCCATGCAGATATTAATTTAGTGAAAACTTTGTTTGATTGTCTTAACATATATTCTAAGTTTTCTAAGCTTGAAATGAATCTCTGAAAGGATAAGTTTTTCTTATCTACTGAGATGGAAAATTTTGACCAAAAGCTTAGGATCTTAATAAGTCTTCAGAAAGGTGATCTCCCTATTAGATATTTAGACTTATTTCTTTTGATTGGAAGAATTTCTAAGAGAGACTGACTTTCCCTTTTAGAAAGAATTGATGCTAGGGTTAAAAAATGGACTAATAAAACTATTTCCTATGCTAGTAGACTTTAGTTGATCATTTCAATCTTGTCTACCTTCCAAGTCTATTGATCACTTAACTTCATTCTTCCTACTTCTATTATCAAAGATATTGAATCTAGTTTTGGAACTTTCTTTGGTTTGGGCTTACTATCTCTATTCAACTTGCTAAAGTTAAATGGAGTGATCTTTGTAGATCAAAAAAGGAAGGTGGGTTAGGTATTAAGTATTTAGTTACTTGGAATAATGTTTAGCTAGGAAAAATAATTTGGTTTATGATTAATGACTTTAAAGCTTTATGAGTCAAATGGGTGCATACTATCTGTTATTCATTGGTTGAATTAATTAAAAATGGGAGTTCTTTAAACCAATTTTACTTTGAAATCCAAAATAATATTAAGTGAAAACCAATGTGACGAAAGGCAAGTGCACCTATCGAACAAGTAATAAAGTGGAATAATTTTCAATCTCCTAGTGTCAAACCCACGGGAAAAAATATATGGTATTCTTAAATTAATTACCAGATTAATTAGATTACAATTATCTAGGAAAAGCGAACTTAATTGATTAAAAGGCGAAAAGATAAAATTAATGAACTATCCTAATTATGCCTCAAACCCTTGCAATTTGAATTAGAAAGTGTTTTATAAAATTACTAAAAATTATAAACTTGTGGAATTCAGCTCTGAATAAGTGATTAATTAATTAAATTTTCTTAAAAACACATTCAAAGACAGATTAGAGTTCCTTCACGAATTCAAGACAAAACTTATGCCTTTTCTCCATTTAACTTAGTTTAAAGTTTGGTTATGCTTTAAATATGGCCAATGGGCCTTAATTTTAAGAAGGTGAGTTCTGGACTTGTACTCTCAGACCTCTAACTCTCACAAATATTCTAGGTTTGGTCATGAAAGGATTGATTTATGTTATTTATTAAAATTTCCAACAATCTAGGTAGATTTCTCAGATCCTAGATTATTTTTCACTCTAATCTTAGTTAATCAGGCCAAAATAAAAAATTTAAGATATTTAATAAACAAAATCCAACCTTATTACATGTATTCAGGCTCTTTTAAAACATTAAAACATAAATTTAAAGATGGAAATTGGATTTAAGCACATATAATCATTAAAGAATATAAAACATGCATACTAAGCCACACACTTTTGATAGATCTACAAATATAAGGTGAAATAAGTCATTTAGAAGTTACAAAATATGTTTAGAAAGCTTCTGGACAAGTCTTGAACTTCTTAACTTGATTTGGACATCAACACAGCCTCAAATTCTACAAGATCTAGCAAGAAAATCAAAGAATATTAAAAAATATATACATAAGAATATGAATTTTGATTAATCTGAAAAATAGGAGAATATAAATAATGATCTAAGTTAGAAAACCCCTTATGATAGTTTAGAAACTCATATATATGTCTCAGTAATGTTCTCCAACAAACAGTAACTTAAAATACACTCTAAATCTCGAATTACAAGTGTTTGAAACCTAAACTATCTAAGATAATGTAAGAGAGAAGCAAGAGTTTCTCTAACTAGGAGTTAGATCTGAATTCTACAGGTTACATACATGTTTCTATGTTCTTCTTTGTTATATGCAGATTTTGGAGACTCCCACATGTGCTAGGAGACAAGAGAATTAATTGGAGACACGCCAAAGTTGAAATCTTCAAGATTTTGAGCTGAAATTGTTGACTCTATTGATCAACGGCACCCTACCTCCAAACATCAGCACCCTAAGAGGGTGTCGTTAATGCTCGAATTCTGCACTCTTAAATAGCTCCCTGTTCTTCAATCAACGGCACCCTGCTAGGGGGCCATTAATGGATAGAAGCAAGAGAAATTCTTAATGTTTTTGCTCAAATCTTCATCATTAAGCTTCGTCCAGCAAATTAAAAATAATAACACATAAATTTAACAATTAAGCACTGAATTAGGGGTCATAATTTAACAAATTAACTATTAAAACTCTATCAATTTGATCCCTAACAATCTTCATAAGAAAAAGTATTTTTGATATCTAATTGGTGTAAGGGCCAATTATAAGTAGTTGTCATATAAATGAAAAAACAAATAGACTTATTTTGACAGTGGGAGCAAAAGTATCAAAATAATCCACACCATACATCTAAGCATATCCTTCAATCAAAAGTTATGCTTTAAGTTGAGCAGTGGATCCATCTAAATTAACTTTAACTGGAAGGACCTATTTATAACCAATAGCCATCTTTCCTACAGGAACATTCACTTAGTCCTACATACCATTAGCATCTAAAACATTCATCTAATTAATCTTATCATTATGCCATTTTGGATGGGATAAAGATTTACAAATGATTTTAGTAATAGTTACAAAATCATGTAAGGCAATAAAAGAACAAGGTAAGGAGGACAACTAATTATAAGAAACATAAGAGGAAATAAGATAAGTGCATTGATATTTACCTTTGCAAAGAACAATTGAGAGATCAAAATCATCAATTGTTAGATCTAATTTCAAAGAAGATATAGGTATTGAACTTGTATAAGAGTGATCTCGTCTTCTACAATAGACTAGATGAATAGGTAATGGTGGATTTGTTGTAGTTGTGGGAGTAGAAATGACACTCGGGGTTCTATCAATAACTTAACATGCTAATAAGTTATCATTTACCTTATAAAAACATTAATAAAGAAGAAATAATGGAATGTATTATAAAAAAAGTGGTATCAATTGACATAAGATATTTTATAAGATAATAGTATGGAAACGTTTGTTTGTAAATGAGAGTAGCCTAAGAAAATACATTTTAAAGATTTGAGATCTAATTTAGTAACACAGGGACGACCATCATGAACAAAACATGTGTTATCAAATATTCATGGTGGGAGAGGAAATAAAGGTTTAGTAGGAAAGAGGATATGATAAGGAATTTCACCATGAAGAACATGTAATGACATTCAATTGAACAAGAAATATGATATTGAAATACCATTGACCCAAAATTATTTTGTAACATGCATATTGAAGAGGCTAGCTATTTCAAGGAGATGGTGATTTTTTTTCTTTTACCAACACCATTTTGAAATGGTGAGTCAACATAATTGATGAAGAATACCATTCTAGAGCATTATATTTCAAATAAAGTGTAGAAATATTTTTTGACATAATCATTACTCAAAGTTTGGACACATATAAATTATGTTTTAATTTCAGCACAAATGACAGTACAGTAAAAAAAATCTAGAATGATTTTTTTTTAAATAAAGCCAAGTTACAAGAGAAATCATCAACAAAAGTAATAAACCATTGAAACTCTATTTTAGACACAACAGCATATACACCCCAAACTTCTCAATGTACTAATTAAAAAGGAAACCTAGCTTGGTTAATAACCCTGGAATTGAAGATGTATGATGGTGTTTAGCAAATTTACAAGGCACACAATATAAAAAAGAGACATTATGAAAAATTGAGAACATAGCTTCTCTAGTAAAGGTAAAAAGGGATGTCTTAAACCGATAATAAACTTCAAAGGATGTAAAGACACCAAAACAAGCCATAGATTTTGGCATTTGAGTATCTAAAATGCAAAAACCACCTGATTCAAGTTTTTTTATAAATAATAATTTTTTTCTTCATAAGATCTTTAAAAAGACAATAATCAGGAAAAAATAAGATATAATAATTTAATTCTCAAATATTTTACTTAAATAAATTAAATTAAATGAAAAGCCTAGTAAATCTCAAGTGATTTTACTCTATTATGTTACTAATTACATGCATAATAATAAGGATTACATAGGCATAATTTTAGGGATTATATCCCTAATTATATCCTTAATTAATGTCCTTTGATTGTATATATGCATCCGTCTTGTATAGATTATAAAGTATGAAATAAAACGTTTCTTTCATTTCTTACATGGTATGAGAGCCTAGGGTTTTAGCTTCTTCTTGTAGAAAACATCATTGTATCTTGTTCAGCAATCACTGTTTAGTCTTCTTCATTAGTCTGTCTAAAATTGGATTTTCCTCTCTTTATCTTTGGATCACCTACATCAAGTGACCATTCCACCTCACCGCTAGCACCATCAAAGTTGTTGCCACCTGATCGGTATCTGCCCGAAGTCCATCCACCAGATGACCTACACTTAGCCCTCACGTGCCAACTAACCAGTTTGCCTTACCTTCTACGCATTGGCTAGTGACAGCGCATGTGGCTACAAGCTGCACTCTAACTACCCCTACTAGTAGCAACCTAGTTCTCCTAGTCCGAACATGCCATCCATATGCCGTGACGATACATTCTTGTTCTCTCCACTACTATGCAGACGTCCCAAGCACTTCTAGATGTTTCCTTTTGGCTATATTTGTTCCTAGCCCCTTGTGTGCTACACTCTTATGTTGATTGTAGCTAGGTTTATTTGGTTTTCAGTCATTTCTTGCGATGCTCCTATCCAGACTAAGATATTACATATCGGTGTTTCTTAAGTTTTAACACTATCTTTCTTATTATATTTGGCAAATTTTACTTTTAAAATACTATGAGCCAAGTCAATTATTCACAATAGCCTCTTAATTTGGAAAATTTAAAACCTTTGTTGCATTTTCAGTTTATAGTAACCCCTTTCTTATTCATTAATGGTTGCTAATACCCCTCGTTCATCTATTAAGAAGAGTATTACAATGTCTCATGATGAATATGCAAAATTCTTCCAATATCAAAAGGCATTACAAAATTCCCATCATCCTATCCCGAGTATTGCCAATGTAGGTAATGCACCTACGTGACTTCTTTCCTCCTCGTTTAAATGGATCATTAACTCTAGTGCTTCATATCATATTATATTTAAATCCTCTCTTTAATTTCATAAATAGTTATCACCTTCTCTATTGACCTTAGCTGATGGCTCTACTTCCATTGTTATTCGATCTGGGACTATTAATCTCACTCCATCATTGACCTTATCTTCTATCTTAAACCTACCACGATTTTCTTTTAATTTATTGTCTGTCAGTAAACTCACTTGTTCCTTAGATTGTTCTATTTCAATTTTTTCCGGATAATTGTATTTTTTAAGATCTTATGACGCAGAATATTATTGGTAAAGGATTTTAATTAGGGGGACTTTATATTTGGGATACCTAAGCGCCTAAACCTATTGAGGCTCTAGTGTCTTGACTCCATTTCAGGCTTATTATCAATTAGGACATCCTTCTTTACCTCTTATAAAGAAATTATGTCCTTATTTTAGTACTATATCTCATCTAGATTGTGTTAATTTGCTAAACATCATTTATCTTCTCTTCCTCGAATCACTAAACGTGCTTCTTTTCTATTTGAACTAGTACTTTTTAATGTTTGGGGTCCATGCCTTCTTACATCCAAAATTGGGTTTCAATATTTTATTACATTTATTGATGATTTTTCACATGTCACTAGGCTCTATTTAATGAAGAATTGTTTTGAATTTTTATCTCATTTCACTAATTTTTAGGACAAAATAAAAACACAATTTAATGCCTCTATCTATATTTTCAGAATTAATATTGCTAAGGAATAATTTTCTGTACTTCTACAAAATTACATGGTCCAAAATGAAATTCTTTATCAATCATCTTGTGATGGTACACCTACTCAAGACAGTGTGGCTAAAAGAAAAAATTGTCATATCATTAAAACAGTAAGAGCCCTATTATTTCAAGTGAAAGTTTCTAATCCCTTTTGGGCTGATGCAATCTCTACATCCTATTTTTTAGTCAATCGTATGTCAAATACAAAGGATTTTAAGCAATTAAACTTATGTGTCTTATTAGAGCAAAGTTTGTCTACATATATACACAAGAAACCTTACCTAAATAAGGAATATATACATACATGTGTGTGTGTGTGTGTGTGTGTGTGTGTGTGTGTGTGTGTGTGCGTCATCTCCTTTAATTTAGGTTTGACTATCTAAGTAGGAAAGTATGTAAGATAAATTATTAACAAATAAGGTAACTAAATAAGCCAGTTCATAATTGATTGGTAACTGAATCTTTTGACAAAATTAGTCAGTTGGCAATTTATTGTCAACTGAATCTTCTGACATCCCCTTTCAAATTGATGCTGGTAAGTCTACAAGAATAAATTTGCCAACTAAGAAACTATAGGGCTGACATGTCATGGATGGTGAACATATCGACAAGCTGTAGGTTAGTAAAAATGTGAGGCAAGGTAATAAATTGATGATCATAGGTTGCTCAGATGAAATGACAATCAACCTCTATATGTTTCATAGGCTCATGGTAGGCGGGATTGGCAACAGTTTAAATAGTACTAGTGTTATTAGCATGCAATAGAGTAGGCTAAAGTTATGGAAAATTAAGTTCAGTCAGAAGACCACATAGCCAAATGATCTCAAAAAAAGCAACAGACAAGGCACTATATTCAGCCTTAGTAGATGACTAGGATATATAGTTTTGTTTCTTACATTTCCAAGAGATAAGAGCATCGTCAAGAAACATACATAAGCCAATAGTGTATTTCCTCGTATTCGTGTAATCGACCTGATCCACATTGCTATAGGCTTGCACTGAGATGA
>JAOXYD010102609.1:0-11692 GCA_028565735.1 Pinacopodium congolense | reverse complement strand
ATACACCTTTCACTCAATGCATAATTAAACTAAGGGAATTAGCTTTCAATAAATGATATGAATGAATAATGACAATCTTGAAAGCCTAAACAAACTTATTATGACAGAAATTGAGAATAAAAACATGCATATGCTTAAGTAATATGATCAAGATAGGCTAATCATAAATTCTGGAAAGTTTAAGCACTCTATGAATATCCACCTCAAAACACAAATATAAGTACTTAAAAATCAAACAAAAAATACCTGAGCACTCCTAACACCTTATGTGAACTAGCCACAATAAAGTTATGTACCCAAAATGGATTTATATGATGAAAATTATGATTGAATGAAGAACATAAAAAATTGGACAGTTTTGATGTCTAAATGAACTAATGCGCACAAATGATGAAATATCCAACCAAAAATTTGAAACTAAGATTAATCTGCCTCCTAAGAACTTAAACAAGCATAAAGCAATACTAACAAACACAAAGAAATAAATTAATTAAGTTGAAATCGGAATCAAACTTAAACTAGTGAAAATAGTAGCTATCTTGAGGTATATGAATGTTCAAGCTCAATGATAACTAAAATGGGCCTAAGAAAATCGAAACAAGGTTCAAACACAATCTAGAGACCTTAGAAAATCTGAAAAATTCAATAATACAATTTTAGAAACAGGTTTTATCATATGAAATTGAGATTTAAGCTAGAACAGTCTCAAAAAAGATAGTTTTGATATACGAATGAGTTCTAGCTTTAATATGATGAAATAGTGTCTCTAAAATGTAAAAGATGGATCAAATAAAATCTTAAACACTCAAACAAGATATTAAAAATAATTTTACACATCTATAAACACAAATTTACAGCAACAAATTGATTGAATGTAAATGTAGTGAAAACTTGGGCAGTTTGAGGCTTTTGAGAGATTCAAAAGGTTTGATCAATTTTGGAGAGTCTAAAGTATCAAAATTTGTTTCTAAGGAGTATATATAGTGTCTAGAGGCTTAAGGAAGGTTTATGAGGGTTTTTAAGATGTTAGGATGAAGACAAAAAGGATAAGACCCAAAAGTAGAAACTAACCGTTAGAGTCTGACCCTTCAACGACGTCCTCTAGGTTGATCAACGACGCCGTTGTTCATAGAACAATTCGCGTTTGATGCTCCTAGAGAAGGGGTGATCAACGGCACTCAAGCACAGTGTCGTTGCTGATGATCAGCCCATCGTTGACTGTCTAAAAAACACAAAATATGCTGCATAATTGACTCTAAATATTTTCAAACAAATTCCTAATGATAATTGAGACTTCAAACACCTTTGCAATCATATATTGAGGCTATATGAATGATCAAATACCTTCAAACAATTCAAACACATGATCTATCCTATGAATTGAGATAATATGCACTTTTGACATTTCAAATGCAATGTATGATCAAACTTAAGCTCTTAGGTCAATTGAACATAAAGTAAAACTTACAAACATATTTGAAATAACCTATCTAAGTTCTTGAAACTTCCAATTTAGTTAAATTGCCATTATCGTCAAATTTGACCTTCAAACTCCAAGCTTTCCATAATGAATTTTTCTTGAAATATACCTATCTTTAAGATTAACATCATAAACTCAAACCATTAGTAATCAAATATATTTTATATCATCAAATCCAAGATTGGAACCTCCCTTGGTTCAATAATAAAAAATATAACAAAGAGCTCTTTTTCCGTGGTGGTGTAGTTAGCTTGAACATCATTTAGGGCCTTTGAGATATAATAGATCACTTTTGGAATCCCATTACGAGTTCGCCTAAAACCTCTTTAATAGCATGATTGGAGGCATTATATGTTAGTTTGAACAGTAGATTCCAATATGGAGGCTATAAAATGGTTGTGGTGACCAACTTCCCCTTGAAAAGATGAAATGCCTTCTTACACGGACACTTAAAAACAGAGTCCACATCATTTTAGAGTAACCTACATAATGGTTGTTCACCCTTTGAAAAGTCTTGGATGAACTTGCGATAAAGCCCTACATGGCTAAAAAAAGACCGAATTTCTTGTGCAGAAGTGGGGTAAGGTAAAGAATTTACAGGATCTATCTTAGCTTTATCAACCTCGGCATCCCTTACAGAAATCAGATTTCCTAGAACTATCCCTTATTGTCTCATGAAATGATATTTTTCATAAATAATCATAAGATTAATTTCTAGACATCTCTTAAACACTAAGACAAGGTGATATAAACATATATCAAAGGAGGATCCATGCAGAGTGAAATCATCTATGAAAATTTCTAAGATTTTCTCTAAATAATTTGAAAAGATACTCGCTATACATCTCTGAAATGTGGCAGGGGTGTTGCACAAACCAAAAGGCATCCAACGATAAGCAAAGGTCCCATATGGATAGATAAAAGTCGTCTTTTCCTAGTCCTCTAAAGTGATGGCCACTTATATATAATGTGAATAACCATCAAGGAAGCAATAGTAAGCATGATCAGTAAGATGTTCTAACATTTGATCAATAAACGATAATGGAAAATGATCCTTTCTGCTCATATAGTTGATCTTATGATAATCCATGTAAACACTCCATCCATTGTACATGCAAGTAGGAACCATATTTACACTCTCATTCTCCACCACTATGATGATAAACTTCTTGGGGACGACCTGTAGAGGTCTAACCCACTTACTATTTGAGATAGGGTATACAATACCCGTATCTAGCAGCTTCATGATCTCCTTCTTCACCACTTTTATCATCAATGGGTTAAGGCACCTTTGCACTTGTCAAATTGGTATGAGACCTTACTTAAAAAAGATATTATGCATGCACAAATAGGAACTAATGCCTTTGATATCAGCCACTATCCACCCTAATGATCTCTTGTACTCCCTTAATACTCTAACTAACTTCTCTTCCTGTGGTGGCATGACATTACTTTCTATGGTCACTGAAAGAGTGTTGTTGGCTCATAAATAGGTGTACTTGAGGTGATCTAGCATTGGCTTCAATTCCATGTTTGGGGCCTGCATAATAAAAGAAAATAACTAATTAGTATGCGTAGGGAGATCAAAAAATGAAGTCACAGACCTGCCAAAATGCTGAGGAAGTGTCCCTAAAGCCATAATGACTTCCTCCATCTCCTCTCTAATCTCAAACTTGGTCTTCAAGTGATCATATGTTTCTTTCTCCATTAGGGCTGCTAAAGCAACTATAGAAGAACACTTGAAGAAAGAAAAGACAATTGTTCTACCAATGAGTTAATAACATCTAACTTGACAATTGACTCACAATCTAAAGGATATTGCATAACATCAAAGATGTTGAATCAGATAACCTCACCACTAAACTCCATGGTTAACACATTTCTATGGACATAGATCCTGGTTTTATATGTCTTTAAGAATAGTCCTCCTAAAAGGATCATCAATGGACTTGAAGACTCCTCATCCTTCATGTCTAGCACATAAAAATCTAAAGGAAAAGCAAACTTGTTCAACTGCATCAAAACACCTTTAGAAACCACCTCATGGTAAGTGTTAGACCTATCAGCTAACTGTGTGATAACACAAATATCCGTTAGAGGACTAAGGCTATGAGTTTTCAATATGGAAAGAGGCATAACATTAATTGAAGCTCCAAGATCTAACATGTAATGCTTCTGCCTCTTGTTACTAATCTTGCAAGGAATGGTAACGATACCTAGATCCTTGCATTTAGAGGTAGCTTTCTTTTTAAAACTGTTATGACATTCTCCCCTATATTATTCTTCAAATCTCCCATTAACTTCAATTTTCATTTGTATAGCTCCTTTAGAAATTTTAGATTCCTCAACACTTCCTTAATCACTTTAAGGAAAGGTATGTTTATCTCTACCTTGCAAAACACCTCTAATCCCTCCCTCTTTTTTTCTTGCTTCTTCTTTATGGCCAACCTATTGGGAAAAGGGACAAACACTTGGTCAGAGATAACTGAATGAGAACTTCTTACCTTAGAAGGATTGTCTTTCTTCTTGTTTGACACAGTTTTCTCTTAACCGTATTTCATTCATGGGGTTCTACATGCATATGCCACATACCTTGGCTGGTCCCTTACCTAATACTGCCTACTCCACTAAAGAAGTCAAAATTTTCATCTACTACTCTAACTTTGAAATGGAGACTTCTTTAATTTACTTTATGATAGGGATGAATTTTGTTATTTTTTGATATGTTATTTCACTTGAATTTATCCCTATTTTTTATTTAATAATGATCAATTTGTATTATTATGTGTTGAATGATAGGTTTAATCCCTTAAGAAAATTATGGACCAAAGTATCAAGTTCTAGAAGAAATTAGAGTGAACAAGGAGTAAAGAGGCAGCTACAGAAGATTAAAAAGACTCTTAGACAGAGGGCCATTTGACCTTAAACGATGTCTTTTAACATATTGTTCACAAAAAGGATATAAACGTCTTTGAACATAGCACTATTTTTACCCTAATTACGAAGGGAATTTAAGGCCATAACAGAGGCAAAAATAATGAGGGGAGCAGCCTTGGACGTTTTTTAATCTTCCATTATAGTTAAGTTACCTTTTTTTTAGGTTTTGTGATTAATTTTTTTAAACATAGTAAGGAATCTTGAGTATATATGAGTAGATGGTTTTATTTCCAATTTACAACCTTGATTTCAATAGCTCAAGCTTGGGTCCTAATGGTTTCATGTCTGCCTTTATTAATTACTAGCATGTGTTATGGTTTATTTTATAGGTTCTTATTTATTCTTTGTTGTAAGCCCCATGGCACCTAAGAGGGGGGTGAATTAGGTATTTAAAAACTTTAAAATGCTAATATAAACTAGCAACCTAAATCAATTGGAAACTAGATGTAATCACTAAACTAAGATTCAACCTAAGATGGAATGATAATGCAAATATCATAATGAATGCAATAGGTTGAGATAAGAGAGAGACACAAGACAATTCAAGAAGTTCACCGAAGCCAAAGATAGGCTACGTCTCCTTTCCAACTACTTATTAGATGATTCTAGACTAATCAATCAAAACAAGTACAATCTTCTTACAAGGTGAAGAGTAACCTTTATGATCTTGCTTTCCAAGGGTGAAGAGTAACCCACACCAAAAATCTTACTTTCTAAGGTAAAGAGTAACTATCCCAAATCTTTTTAAGGCAAAGAAAAGCCTATACAATTCAAAAATAACCAAAATATTCAATTCCCCCAAATTCAACTAACTAAATACACCTTGAAATGTGTTTCACTCAATGCAAAATTAAACTAAGGACTTTAGCTTTCAACAAATGATATGAATGAATAATGACAATCTTGAAATCCTAAAAAATTGAGTATGGCAGAAATTAAGCATAAAAACGTTCATATGCTTAAGCAATATGATCAAGATAGGCCAATCATAAATTATGTACAGATTAAGCACTCTATGAATATTCAGTTCAAAACACAAATATAAGTGCTTAAACATCAAACCAAAAATACTAGAGTACTCTTAACACCTTATGTGAACTAACCACAATAAATTTATGCAACAAGATATGATTTATATGATGAAAATCATGATCGAATGAAGAACATAAAAAACTGGACGGTTTTGATGTCTAAATGAACTATTGAACATAAACGTTGAAATATCCAATAAAAAATTTGAAACTAAGATTAATCTGACTCCTAATAACTTAAACAAGCATAAAAAAATAATAGCAAACACAAACCAATAGATTAAGTAACTTGAAATCCGAATCAAACACAAACAAGTGAGAACAGGAGCTATCTTGAAGTATATGAAAGTTTTAGTTTAATGATAGCTTAAACAGGTCTCAACATTTTTAAACAAGGTTCAAACATAATCTAGAGATCTTCAGCAATCTAAAACTCCAACAACATGATTTTAGAAATAGGTTTTATCACTTGAAATTGAGAATCAAGCTAGAACAGTCTCAACAGAGATAGTTTTGATAGATGAATGAGTTTTAGCTTTAAACTGATGAAATAGCCTCTTTAAAATGTAAAAGATGGATCAAATAAACTCTTAAACACTTAAGCAAGATATTAAACACAATTTGGCACACCCAAAAACACAAATTGATATCAAATAACTGATTGAAAATAAGTGCAGTGAAAATGTGGGCAACTTGAGGCTTTTGAATAATTCAGAAGGTTTGATGAGTTTATGGAGAGTCTAGAGTATCAAAATTCATTTCTAAGGAGTATATATAGTGTTTGGATGTTCAAGGAAGGTTTGTGAGAACGTTAGAATGAAGACAAAAAGGTTATGACCCAAAAGTAGAAATTGAAGCTATATGAATGATCAAATACTTACAAATAATTCAAACACATGATTTGGCCTATGAATTGAGATAATATGCACTTTTGAAATTTCAAATGCAATGCATGATCAAACTTAAGCCCTTAGATCAATTGAACATAAAGTAAAACTTACAAACATATTTGAAACTTCCAATTCATTTGCATTTCCATTATCTTCAAATTTAGCCTTCAAACTCCAAGCTTTCCATAATGTATTCCTCTTGAACAATACCTATCTTTAAGATTAACATCATAAACTCAAATAATTAGTAATAAAAAATGTTTTGTTATCTTCAAAACCAAGATTGGAACCTTCCTTGGTTCAACAAAATCATTTAAAGCGCAACCCTTAACTAATTAACCAATTTGGTAATCTTTAAAGCAAATTGGCATCTTTGTATTGTTGGAAGTTTTTTAGTTAATTTAGTAAAACTAACCCTTTTAATTTGACAATCTTGAGCTTCTCTAGATAATTGTAGTCTAAGTGACCTAGGACTTGTATTGTTCCCTATGGGTTTGACATCTAGAGTCTTAAAAATACTCCACTTTATTTCTTATTGATCGATATGATTGTAGTAATAGTTTGTTTGGAAGTGTATAAAGAAATTGTGTTGTGAATTTCTTCATTTGATAATTAATATGGATAATTTGGATTAAACCAACAACTAACATGTTCTTAGTTTACTTGTGTTAAATGTTGAAATTTAGTTTTATTTAAGTTTTCTCTGCTGTCTTTCCATGTTCATTTATTTATTTTGGTTTTTGGTTAAATAAAGTGATAATATAATGTTGTTTCTATAATTTTCCAATCTTCTTCTCTTTAATTTCCTTATGATTTCTTTATTTTATCTTGTGTTTTGCTTAATTTTAGTGTATGCTATGGTTAATTTTAATATGTTAACTTATTTTTCTCTTAGGTTAGAGAATATTAGATGGATTAATAACTTATAATTGTGAGATGAAAATTGGTTTTCAATGGGTTTTGTGTTTTTATGCTAAGATTGAATTGGAACTCCTATTAAATGTCATAAATTAGGGATTTTTGATAGGACTAGCCATCTTATTTATGATTTCTAGTTTAATGAATAGGTTTGAGCTTTTTTTCTGCAATTGTCGTTAATGATTACCATAAGTGATAATAGATTAATTATTTTCTTAGGGAATATTAATCAACTTAATCTAGAGTTTCAATTCTTAAGGTTACATGATTTGAGTTTATGAGATTTTGGCCTTAATTAGTCACTCCCTAGTTCTTAATAATGTTGTGCCATTAAATCTAGTGAGCTTGTTTTAAGTTATCATATGGTTAGGGGTAAGTTTATATCATATGAGACATAACTAAATTTGGAGGAACCTAAGATGTAAGAGATTGTTTGTGTCTATAGGTTAGAATCTTATGCATAACACAATCTACATTTTTTATGATCGATTGTAATTCACGAGTCTAGATAATATCTTCTGCCTAGCTTTTCGTTATTATTATTTGTTTCTTTTTATTTTCTTTCTTATTTTGTTCATTTTAATTTTGTGAGTTATTTATTCTGTTTTTTTAATTTCATCGTATCTAAGGGTTTTATTTTCTTTTGCATAACATTAGGAATAGCTGAAAAAAACTACAAATTATTTGTAAGATCAACCCTAACTTTCCTTGCTATATATTAAGTTAGTTAAGTATTTATTATTTGGAAGCTCACCGTAAGCTCTCACCAATATCCCATCTTCTACCTGTAGTTAGAAATTGTTATATCAATAAAATAAAAGCACAAATATATCAATTTTTATTCCTTAGAAATTGAAACATCAACAATACCTTTTGCTTTCTTGTCCACCTTAATAGTTAGCTCCCTCTCATCTGTTATGTAGTCATCCTTATCTCGATCCATTGGCTCCACTTCAGTGATGGTGGGCATAAGTGCTTGCTCTTATTCTACAATCATCTCAGCTAGTTGCCCTACTTATATTACCAAGTTATGTAAGGAAGTCTCTATACCCTTTAATTGAGCCATTATTGTAGATATAATCTTCATTAATATCCATCTCAATCTTAATTCTTCTTCTTGTTGAATGATCTACTCAACTTTTGCTATCAAGTTGTAGATGGAATTTCTATGCCTTTAAATTAAGCTTCAAATGTTAGACATACCTTTCATTAATAGCTCCCTTAATCTAGATTCTTCTTCCTATGGTTGATAATAGTCTTATGGAGGCTACTTAGAATAAGTTGGATCATTCTATGATTGATTATAGGTGTTGCTCCACTAGTTATCATAAACCATTATATCTATCCTCCACCTATTGATCAAAATTTATTCTTCTTGCTACCACTAGTAGTCTTGCCGTTAATTATTTTATCAAGCTATTACATTGTCTACCTACAGCTTAAAACATAGCAAATAAGATTAATAAAAAAATTTTATTTTTCATAATGCAACATAGAAAAGAAAAATAAAGAAAATAAAAAAATAGCTAGTCTAACAAAGAATAATAATGATGTAATCCCTAACAACGGCACTAAAAACTTGATGTCCTATATGCCTATCTAAGTTTTAAAAGGAATAATGACCAAGAACACACTAAATAATATCACAATAAACAAAAGGCAAGTATACCTAATAAATGCGGTATAATTAAGGTGAGTTTAATTGTTAAACCACAAGGACTATTGTTACTAATGAAATCCTATCTAGATTGGCTAGCTTCTCAAAGGGAATAAGTTGATTGATTGGTTTAATAATGAAAAGAAAAAAAAATAATTAAAAGTAAAATTCCTAAACAAACTCAAAAAAAGTAACACTCAAAGATGAAGTTAGGATTCAAATAATTAATCCCTGTACAATGTATTTATCCTAGTTATTTATCTTGAATTATCTATAATTCTAGATTCATTAGATTATAGGTTCCTTAACATAAATTACACTCTCTCTCAAGTTATGTAATTCTATTCAATTTAATAATTAGGCAAAAGCTCTCTTTGTCCTAACCTATCAATTAAATAGATTATTAGTTCTATAGAATCTATTGATTTGGTTAAGTTCACACTAAACTCAGATGTCTTATGTAAGTCTATTTCTAAGCCTCCATACAAGATGTTTCATTTATGGAATTACCTAATATCTACAAGAAATTTCTCAATCTCAATCATACGTAATTCAAAACTTTAAAATCAAGGTTTATATTCACATAACAATTGAATCCAAAGTCATAAATATTCATGAACAAATCTAATTCAAAATCTAAAACTCAATATTTAAAACAAGAACATCAAGAGTACTACACCTTATACTTTATAGAAACCTAAATCCTATAAAGAATTTAGTTCATATACATTGCTTCAATAACATAAACAAACATAAAGATGAAAGGAATAGGAAAGCTCCCGATGACTTATCTTGAATCCTTGAATTATTGGTGTTTGATGTACAAAATCCTTCCTTGATCCTCGAAGTTATATGTTTAGATGCTTCCTTCTCCTTCAATGTTACATGAATCCCTTAAAAAATGACCTAAGACTTGATCTCTACCTCTTAACTAGTAAATGGATGTGCTTTATTGCAAGTAAATCACCTCTATAGTCAAAATTAGGTTATTTGTGTAAATGGAGCTTGCCTTGATCACAACTAGCATTGTGCTTGTGATCATAATCATGATTTCCACTGGAAAGAAATCATAACTAGCATCACATGAGTGATGTTGCCCATGATACTCCAACTTTTTCAACTTTTAGCTCTTCTTGATTTTGTAGATAAACATTTTTGTTACTCTTCCTTTGTCCTTGCAATTTTATGTGGAACTCACTAACATGATGTTCTTACATCCTAAATTGATTCAACATCAATTCTAACTCCATAAGTGCTTCTAATTGTTCACCAAACTCCCTTTCACTTGAGTTGGTGCTTGTTTGAGCTTCTTTTTCTCTTCTTGTGATACACTCTTGATCATTCATTTGTTGGTCGTGAAATTTGATATAAAGCTTCCCAACATGATATCTTTGATTTCCAAATTTCTTCCATATCTCTGTAAGCTTAGAATAAGCATCCTATGGATCTCCAAAGTTCTATAGAATATAATCAAACATAAAAATAGCCAAGCAATATCTCATTTAAAGATTTTAACTCAATATGCACATGAATCACATGAATTTCTCCTTAAAACCAATTTAAACAAGCACTAAATCATGTCTAAAATATTTATGATTTAAGAGCTATCAGTCACCATTCTTGAATTATTTACTTACGTCCCTTAAATTTTATGGGTTGTTCTTTAAAGTAAGTTATCATCTTCCTATTTTATTCATCTACTTATACCACCCATTACCATTCTTTTTTCTAAAAAGTTACACCTTACCATTATTACCTATTGTTAACTAGTTTCATTTTCCTCTAACTCTATTTTTGTCCTTGTACTATTACTTAAAGCTATGGTCAAGACCTTTTCGGTATTTTGAAAATTTCATAATTAAATGATGCTTTCTCTAGTTATTTTATATAGAGGGTAAGATATAAAAGCTATAAAGAAGGTGATGCACCATCACATTGCAAAAGTAAAGAGCATTTCACTTCATTTGAACTCTTATTATTCTTCTTTTCCCTTTTTCTTTTTCTAATTTTTTCGTTTCTATTTTGGGTTTTTTTATGTTGCCTTTATTTTTAAATCTCACTAGCCCCCTAGTGATGGCCACATGGTAACCCTTTATATAAAGGAGCATTGTCACCAATCCATTGACAAAAAACTCCCTTTATACAAAGGGACCATAAAAAAAAGCTCTTTATACAAAAAGGTGTTATCATGGATTATTATTATTTATTGATTTATTGTGATCTTATAATGATCTTGGACTTTATTTTGTTTCATTTATTTTATTCCAATCAACTGTGGATTTAATTCTTCATATTTTTCTATCCTTTATAGTAACGATGCCTTCTCTTTTGTTTGGTTTTACTTACCTTCTTTAATATAGTCCACTATCACCATGATAGGTTATTGTGCTTTATCCTTTTAATTATTCTTGTTAATATCTTATAGTTTTACCGTGTTTGCCATTTTTATATTAAATCTATTAACTAATTTCATTTTATTAGCTATTAACTAATTTCATTTTAGTCTTAAAAAAGAAACTGAATATATTTTGATATTTCCACTATTTTAATATTTTACTTCATTATTAGCTTATCATCTCTTTTTAGTTATTTATGGATTCCTTTTTTTTAATTGTCACCTATTGCATATTAAAGTTCCAAGTTCATGTTTTAGGGTTTTAAGTTAATTATATAACTCTTTATCTAAATGTTCATGCTTTCTTTGTTGAACCAAGGGAGGTTCCAATCTTGGTTTTGATGATAACAAAACATGATTAATCATTAATGGTTTGAGTTTATG
>JAOXYD010102598.1:0-11692 GCA_028565735.1 Pinacopodium congolense | reverse complement strand
AATTAGGGTGTTGGAGAACAACAGTGTGGTATGAAACCCACACTCATCTCTGTTACTAACATCAACTACACCATTTTAAAGGAGCATTAATATAAAAAAATGCTCCAAACATGATTCTTTTTGCATCAATCCTTAATTTTAGGCATTAATCCTCTAATTAAATATTACTGAGTAGAAATTAAACAATTTAGCATCATAATAGTGGTAAATGCACATCAAATAACATTTTAAAACACTATAAAATATACCTTTATGCAAAATTACAGTGGTTGAAGCACACTCAATCCTTTTGGTGCGGTTCAGTTCCTAAATTTATTCCATTAGCGATGCTTTTGATTGGATTTGATATATGACTTATATTTTTAGGTTTAATAAAGATGGTTTTCGATGCTACTAGAGTACGTTGGGTTTTAATGGTTTTAAATGGAGCCATTGCTTTAACTTTTTCTTTTACCATAATTGAATAAAGGGAGATTCACCTTGTTTTGGTGATGAAAAAACATCAAATAGAGTAATGTTTTTTGTGGATTTTTAAAGCATTAAAAGATTGGTACCATGTATGAAGTGCTAAAGATGATGTTCTATTGAGAAAAATTAAAGATCATGAAGGGAATGATCAAGATTTAAAGATTTTCGGAGAGTTAAGATAAAATTCATATATGTTATGAACTATAGTCTTCATTCTAAATCTTACTTAAGTTCTTTTTAGTGTTTTGAAGAGCCTCACCATACACATTTACAAGTTAGAATAAGCATATAGGTCATATATTCAAAAGGATGCCTATGGATAGTGTTCTCAATAATCCATTTGAGTAGTTAAACAGTTTTGGGAGAGGGTATTTGGGATGTGTTCGTGAGTTTATGAATTGTTTATAACATTAGGATAGGATTGATTTATGGTGAAAATGCCTTCAAAACAACAATTTTCTTGTCTTAAACAGCAATCCTGTGACCTGCCGTTTAGTATATGCTTATGGTACTTAGTTGGTATTCAAGAATGTTGTTTAAATCTTAGAAAATGCCTTTTAAGAAAATAAATCACATTCAGTGGATTTTCCTCAATGGTTACAAAATTTTAATGAATTAAAATAATGTGCAACAGTAAAAATAGCTAGTTTGACATCCTAAAACTATAAATATGTTTTCTTACACTTGTTTTCATCATCCAAGAGTTTACAAAGTTATTTGTCGAGTGATTTGAGAAATGTCAATGTATTATTGAAAGTGTTATTTACATTTAGTTAGAGTGACATTTGATACAAAATTTTTCTACATGTATTCAAGTTTTAATGAGCCTCTAAATATAATAAAGAGCTCTTGAATGAGACTAATTTAAAAGTATGTTTTCTGAGAGATTGTTTTGTTGAGAGAGAGGTTATTCCTTAGCCTTGCAAAAGGGCGTGAAATGTTTGCCTTGAGTTTTAAAAAGGGTGATAGTATTTTTTAAACGTTATAATCTTGTTGATTTTTTAGTGGAACGAAACCTCAACAATAGTGTTGGGAATTAGATGCAGGAGTAAGTGAATTGTTCCGAATAATAATAAATCGGTGGTATCACTCTTCTTTGTACTCTTTAATTTTATGCAATATTTATTGAAGATTTTTTTATGGATATGAAATATTGTGTTGTTTTATTTGATAGACAAGTAATTTTTTGTGATATTATGAATATTAAATTTTTTTTATAGAATCATATAAATTGGTGTCTATATTCCACCTTTGTTATATGTTTTCTACACTTAGGTTTTGCATGGTGTTAATAAATTTATCGATTCATTACAAACCTAATTCACACCCCCCTTAGGTTCCATTTAAGACTAACAATTGGTATCAAAACCCAGGTCCGACAATTTAAGGATTTAGTGCGAAAAGATCATGTAGCATACATGATGAACAACTTTACTCCCTCAATTAGCATAGAAGGTGAAAATAGACGTAAAGCACCTTACTTTGATGGAAACAACAATCTATATTGGAAGACTGGGATGAGATGTTACTTGATGGGCGAAAATGTAGATTTATGGCTTATGGTTTCACAAAAGACCCCTATGCCTTCTAAAATTATAAGAAATGAATTGGTGCTTAAGAAAGAAAATGAGGAGGATTTTGAAGAAAGAAATTAGTCTCTCTAAATAATAAAGCTATGCATATTTTTTTACTGTGCACTAAGTTTGGAAAATTTAAATAAAATTTCTATGTGTGAGATTACGTACGATATTTTTTCATACGCTAGAAATTACACATAAAGTTACGAATCAAATAAAAGAGACCAAAATTAGCATACTAACTCGTCAGTATGAACTCTTTCAAATGATACATCATGAAAATATCTCTACTTTATATGCTCATTTCAATAATATTATTAGTGCCATAAGGGGTCTAGTAAGACCTATTTAAACGATGAGTTTGTTAGGAAGATTCTTAAATTTCTATTGAAGTCGTAGGAAGCTAAGGTGACTACAATTTAAGAAACAGAAGACCTCAATGTACTCCATCGTGATGATCTTATTGGATCATTATTGACATATGAGATGATTTTATAAGTAGACGAAGTCACACCTAAAAGAAAAACCATGGCCTTTAATACTATGAGAACGGAGGAAAGTAAGAGTGAAGAAAACTCATATGGGAGTAAAGCAAAGGAAACACTTGCACTTATCACAAGAGGCCTAAGGAAACTTATATGAAAAAAGGCTCCCATATAGAGAAAATAAGGTAAGTCTTTATCCAAAAATAAAATTTCTAACATAAAATATTTTGAAATTTGATAAAAAAGGACATTGGAGGTCACATTACCCACACCTTTAAAGACAAAAAGAAAGAATGAAAGGAGTCAAAGAAGAAAGCATTAAAGGTGGTATGGATTGAATCAAGCAAATGAGAAAAAGAATAAATGAAAAACGTCTACTTCCTGGCAGATAATGAGGTCACCAAGAAGAGAAACAAATAGTATGTAGATAGTAGATGTTCACTACACATGATAGGTGACCATTCGCAATTTGTAATTTTCAAGAGCAAGGATGGAGGATTTGTAATTTTGGAAGATAATGCCAAGGGTAAGATGATTGGTATTAGAAAGGTCACACATGGATTTGGCATAGAAGGCTTGGTCACACTAGCATAGACATATTGTTAAAACTTAATTCCAAGCAACTCGCGAATAGGTTTCTGTTATTGGTCGGTCTAGGTACTAATTAAGCACAAATAAATCAATATTTTAACTTCAAAATCAAATTCTTTAAAGCTAGCTATTAAATAAGTATAACAATTAACAAGTAATAAAGTGGTGTATATTTAAGACTCCATATGATCCTACATGGAAAATACTGTGAGTACTTGGTTAATTAGATTACAATTATCTAGAGACTTTAAGATTATGAATGAATGAAATCAAAGCAACTAAAAGAACCTAAAATATACCCAAAAAAGTCAAATGAACCCAAATTGCTTTAAAGATTACCAAATTGAATAATTAACTAATGTTCAATCTTTTAATATTTTAATTAAGTTGTGGAAAGGTTAGAATGATTAATATAGGGTGTCTTCACTAAATCAAGACATTATTATCATTAAGACAATGCCTTATCTCTATCATTCCTATTTTATGGTTTAGTCCACCTATAGATATAAGAATCAGGCTTAAAGTTCAAGAAGTGAAATCCTAAAATCACATGTTTTAGGACTAGCACCCTTATGATTAACTAACGATTGGTTCTTTATTAATTTAAATCACGTTGTTTATTGATTTATCAAATGATTAGGATAGTTGGTCATGAATCCTTAATCATTTATAAACTTTATCTTAAGTGACCATATTAAGACAAGCTTTAAGTATTCAAATAAAAAAAGTTACAATCTAACATCTAGTTGGAACTTAATCAAACATTTAATAAATTTTCCTTACATAAAATTAGAATAGTATATATATATATGTATATATATTAAAGAGAAAAAAGAATCAATCTTAAACAACAAGTTCTTAGATATATATAATGAAAGAGTGAGAAACAAGTGATTTAAGGGCTTAAATTAAACCAAATGATGATTTGAAGTGTAATAAAACTTTAAATCACTGAGTTAAACTCTAGAATCCTTAAAAACAACTAGAAATTACCAAATGCAAAGAAGGAAAAGAAAGTAGGAACAAAAACCTAACCTAGAGAAAGAAGAAGAAAATCCCAACTATAGAAGCTGATTTGGCTACCTAAAATTTGTTCTCCATGTGCAAAAATGACTTCTATAGCTCAATATATATGTGTTGGAGTAAGTGGTTGAAAGTGGAGCAAGTTATAGCAAGTGGGAGCTGAAATCCTATTGAAAAATTTATGACAGTTGCTTAAACGAGACTTCAAAAGGATCTAAACTATGCCATTCAGATATCCGCGGTTATCTCTAAATCCTTATTTAAGCGCAGGTTTGCACCAGACACAAGCTTAGGTTTTGTCTTGCTCCTTTTTTTATCTTTTCTCTCTATTATCAATTGGGGTTGATTTACAATTTAAATTATTCAAAACATAAATTAAATAAGTAAACATCAAACTAACGGTGAATTTACATCAAAATATCATAAAAAGCATTGTAAAATGAACCCTTATCATTTCCTCCACATTTAAGCCTTTGCTAGGCCTCAAGCAATTCAATCAATAATCAGTTTCAAAACAAAAAATAATCATAAGATATATAGCCAATTCATCTGACTCATCATTGAAAACATTTACCTCATCATTCAACTATCAAATAAATCATCAAGTTGTTTTATGATTAATCAAGAATATTAATTAACAAACATCTTAAAATGATTTCATACTTCTTCAAACTCCAACCTAAATTACATAAGACATTTTCATATATAAAATTAATATACACAAAGTAAAATGAATTCTATTTTAACAAATCACATCTGTTACTCATTTAGAGCACAACTTTGGAATAAACGTGAGTTTTTAAGGCTTAGTTAAAAAATCACTCAATCTTTTTACGTGAAGATGAACATTTAATCAAGAAAATGCCAGGTGACTTAATTGAGTCTCCTCATATAAACTGACTACTAACACCACTCTTTAGCTTTGCCAATTGGTCCGAAGCTATTACAATCGAAACAAAGCAAATAAATTCAATTCTAACCTAGATTAAAAAAAGGCAGGCGTATGTTATCAACAAGTGGTAAAAGAAAAGTAAAATCGAGTATCGTACCCAGGAGATCCCAAAGCGTAAGGATATCAACTTAAAAGATGAGTAATTACTCAAATAACCAAGGGTTGATTGATTGAAAAAGAATTAAAACGCTTACAATAAGAAATATGCAATGTGCAAAAATATGAGCTCAAGGCAGTTCACTTTACCAAAAGATAAAAACTAGTTAAGGCTTTGGATTCTAATGGGTTAATCCTTTAAAATTAATGATGGTGGACTAATTTGGGATTTACTTCACTCAAACAAAACTTAACCAATGCTCATGGAAACATATTTTCTCTTTTAAACTTAAATTACCTATTTGATTCATAAATAACTTGGAATAAAAGGCATTAATCACAAGAAGCCTAGAATCTAGTTTGTTAATCTTCCGAATCCTCACCTAAGATCCTAAAGTTAGTATACTTTTAGGTTCAAGTATGTTACCCAATTTATTTTGGAAAAATCAAACACCAATGGTTATAGAATTAAATTACCTAAGGCTTTAATCTAGATGACCAAGCTAAACTAGGCAAAAATAAACATTCAATTAGGCAAAAATTAACCAAGCCTAATTTGTTCATAACCCAATATTATCCTAACCTTAGCCAAAAACAATCTTTTAACATATATTCATCAATATAAAACAAGTTAAGGTTATAAAAAAGGTTTCCATTGAATGAATCAATAAGATATAGTTAATACAAGTTTTAAAACAAAAAATACTAAAGATAATACAAGTGTTAAAACAAAAAATATAAATAACTAACAAGAAAATGGATGCTCCCTAAAGATCTTTACACCAATTGATCACTTTAAAGCACCAAAAAACAAATATTGAGTTGAAGAATAAACCTGGATAGAAAAAGAGACAAAAACCAAGCTATGGTGATGAATGGGAGGTTGTCTTGAAATTGCCCTAAATGTGACGAAAATAGAAGCATTTATACTCCCATAAGTGGCTAATAGGGTTTAGGAATAATTAGGATTTTATTTGGTCAAGGTTTCCCACAAGAATCACAAAAATGACATTGTTTTGTTAACTATGTTTTTCGGTCCTAGAAATTTACAACTTTTTCCCCTCTTCTCATTTTCTGCTTTAACTCCTGCTATACACCATCAATGGCCATGAAATTTGGTATGTAGACTCTTCACATGGTGTTCTAGAAACTTGTAAACTTTTATAGGATTTAGGGCTAAAAAAATGCACCCAATTCCTTCCCCAAACTAGTTGTACCGAATCTGGAGCTCAAATGAACTTGTCTTGTGCTTTTCTTTGTGTACTCCTTATAGCTTGTCGAATAACCTTAGCATTTGATGTGGAATTTTATAACATGATGATTTAAGTCCTAAAATGGATTCCACACCTTTTCTATTACTAGAAGTACCTCAAAATACTAACGAAATTACTTCCATTTGTGTCTATGAGCTCTGCTTTTATAGTTTTCAATCCAATTAAGTCCAAATAGCTTTGAACATGTTATATAATCAAAAGAACTCATAAATAACACAACTTTATAGATATTTAAGAGTGAAAACACATTAAAATATGGTATAAAAACCAATATAAATGACTTATAAAAACCAATATAAAATAACTTTTAAACCAACACGAAAACTTTATCACTTTTTAGCACACTTTTTCTTTTTCTTTTAATTGTTTTTTGGGTTTCTAATTTTAACTTAAATAAGATGATCATGTTTAAAAGAAGTCTCAAATCACTTTGGAAAATGTATTTTATACAAAACAAATCATAATGCTTATGAGGTATTCATTATCCAAAGCATGATGTAATCAAAGTTCATTTATTAATTAATATGATTAACAAATAATATAACATCTTAAATCATCAAAATAATCAAAATCAAAAGGAAAAATGTTTTCACAAATTATAGATTATATTGAAAAACATGATTAAATGATAATCTTGTAGACAAATAAATGTAGGTGTGATAATAATATCCCTCCCCTACATTTAAATTGAACATTGTCACCAATATTCATAAAATCAATAAGAAATCATAATAATAGGAGAAAAGGAAATAGAAAACACTCAGATAATAATGATAATGTCACTTGACCATATGTTTGAGGTGTATATTAAAATTTGATCATTGATTGCATTACACTTAAGATGATAAATGGAAAATGAAAGTACAAGGAACAATAATAACAAAAGCCATGTTCCATACATATACATAAAATATCTCATCAAAGTATATAATCGAGGAAAAATATAGCAAAGAGCCAAAATATATATAAAGAAACCAAAATATAACTCAAAAAATGAAATATAATTGAAAATAGTGAAAGAAAGTCACACTGTAAGCAAATAAGAAAAGCACAACTCCATGAACAAAAGAAACATTCCATCAACATCTAGCTACTTAGACCTAGACCATGAGATCTCTGATGCTCCTCGATCTACTTCATCCGTTGCTACAAGAAATTTATCCGAGAATCTTTTGAGTTGTTCCGCCGGATCGGTTGCTCAAGACCTTTGGTCTCTACCCAGACCCGATGAAAAAAATGGGATCACTTATTATGTGTCTCATTATTTCGATGAATCATTTCTTCGAACAGAAGAAGATTATGTATACACTTATTCGAAATCTCACTTATCAGATTCAATTGTGGAAGGAGACCTTAATCTTAAGATAAGTTGCTAAAATAAAGGGGAGGGGAGGATCGACCCGTTCAGTATAATTCCAAAGAAAGACTATTGGCAGCAGGTGGAGACCTTTCTTTGGCCCCCGGAAATGCAGAGACGGCCAATAAGGCTATTACTTTCACATCTCCCTCTCTCTATCTATAGTATGAGAGAGACCCGCTGCGTAGACAGTCAAGTGAAATCCAATACACGAAAAAATGGGATCTATGGACAGCATCGTTATGGTAAAGGCCGTAATGCCAGAGGAATCATTAGTGCAAGGCATAGAGGGGGAGGTCATAAGCGTCTATACCGTAAAATCGATTTTTGACAGAATGAAAAAGACATATATGGTAGAATCGTAACCATAGAATACGAACCTAATCAAAATGCATACATTTGTCTCATACACTATCAAAATAAAAAATATATGGTTGAGAAGAGAAGAAAAAGAACGATGGGTCTGTCAAAAATTCCAAAATCTATGAAAAGACATCTAAGGCTAGAAATCGATCACTGATCCAATTTGAGTACCTCTACAGGATAGACCTCAACAGAAAACTAAAGAATAACGGCAGTAAGTGATTGAGTTCAGAAGTTCCTCATATAAAATTTTTTACTCTAAAGATATAGTAATATGGAGAAGAAAAAATAGTGAGAAAAAAAGACAGAAAAGGGAAAGAGAGGGAATAAAAAAAGAAATAATGGATCACTGAACACAGAAGAGCGAGAAGACAGCACTCCCCAAGCCCAGGATGAGTGCCAAAGACAATCTCTCTTCTAAGGCGAGGCGAGGCCACTCTATATCCTATATCTCTATCTATTCAAGTATGGGGTGGGGGAGGAAAGTGGGTATGAGGGTTTCAGAGAATCTAGACTCAATAAAATTCTCGAACCTTAAAAGAATAGACATTCAGTCACTGGAAGGTGGATCAGAAGGAGGTACATGGATAGTAGTAGCATCTAGTGGTGGTGGCTAATACATAATCGAAGTGGCCTCGAGTGAAGCCTCTCCATTACTTTCCTAAATAGCTACCATAGGCTCAAATGTTTGTAAATCTAAATAATTATCTTGCCCACTTGACAGAAGTAAGCTCTATATAATACTATTCCATATGCTTACTAAATCTAAATCATTTGCTTGCCCACTGACTAAAGTGGGATCCAAATGATATTATGCCATATGCCGCTAAATTTAATGTATGACCACAGCTTTAAAGTAGAATAGGAGATGGTACAAGAACTGGTAGGCCAGACTGCTACCTCATCCTCAAAAGAAAAACCTGCTTCCTAAAAAATCTTAGTAAGCCAGCAGAAGAAATAGAAGTTCTTATTTGGCTTATGGAACCTAAATAAATTGCACATGCTTTAAAAAATAAACCCATCAAGTGGTAGAACCTCTAAGGCACTTAATCCATGAAGCATCTTGCAAAGGATATAGGTATCAGTAAACCTAATCTCATTAAACTCACTTGCCCTTAGAGTTATAATGACACTTAACAGTGCTACTATAATCTGGTCTCTCACACTTATCATATAAGTAGCCTCTTCAATTGGGAGGGTTGACTAATCTAAAGATAGCATGAGCCTTAATAAGAGAAAAAGAGAGATCAGTCGTAATGGAATCACATCGTAACCTATCAATGGTTTGTAAAAACATTTCCTATGCCCAGTACCCCTAGGGATGTAGATAAAAAGGAATAAGTAATAATAATAGGGGTAACTCTCACCATAGATAAGAGGCTAAGAATCTCATGGTCATCATTTTCCTTAATATTAGCAAAAAAATTCTCAAAACTATACGGGAGAATAGGGGCTGACTAATGTTGTAATGGGAACCCACTAGAGTACTCGAAAGATGTTAGAAACATTGGACCGTAAATCTAAAGCAAGTTCCACTAATATCTCAATAATGATTTCATTAGGTAGGAATGACTCAAACCATTTGGAGTTCTTGCATGTTGTGAATCAAGAACTATTCAATGAGGGTCTTTTATTGAACTATTATAATTTTCCTAGGTGATATCAGACTAAAACTTGTTTAAAAAGTAGATCGAAAGGACTAAGGAAATGCCCAGAAAATTGGAAAATTTTTTTGATGACCTTCACTAGAATATTCAACTCAGGTATTAATAGGAAGTTAAGGAAAATTTAAACCTAATGAAACCAAAATCTAATGTAAAAGACCCAAAATGGTAAAAATTTTTAAAATAATGGGGTTGGCATGAACAGTGATAGATGAATAGTTCCAAGAATTTTTGGGAAAAAAAATAGAAAGTCTTAGGATGATTTAAGGGTGCAATTAGGTAAAAACACATAACATGTGACAAATAGACACAAAAAAACTCAATTTGGTGGAGAAATAAGCAACAAATAGAGTCTAGAAGGGTTTAAGGTGAAAATGCAAGGAACATGGAGTCTAGAGGAAGAAAAATAAGAAAAATAAAATTATGTTATTTTGTTTGTGTCACAGACTTAAATGGTGGCTTCTGGGTACTTAAACGACATTGTTAAGGTTCCACCATTTAACTCCCCAAAAAGACATAAATGGTGGTTTAGCATAATTGTACACCGCTATTTAAGGCCTACCATTTAGTTACTAGAAAGCACTTATAAGCATGAAAAATCACACGCAACTTCACCAAATTAATCTCAACTCAATGCCTAATAATTCTAGATGGATTAAACATCAAATTTGAACATGGATCATGGTTAGAAACACTTAAAACAAAAATAAATTAAACTAAAAGAGGAAAAACACACTAAAATAAAGACTAAGCTTTAAAGGAACAATTAAAACACACTAATTAAAACCAATCCAAAACACTTAAGCTCTATAAAGACAACCCAAGGGAAAAATTAAAAGAATAATAGACTAATTTTATGGGAAACACACCAAAAGATAAAAAAATTTAAAATCACGCATAGACATAACAATTAAAAAAATTAGAAGGATCACACATACTAAAAACAAACTAAAACTTAAAAAAAAACTTTAGAAGCACACTATACTCCAAATAAGGATTTTGAAAAGACACTGTAAAAAAAACCACAATAACCCAAAAGGAAACATATAAAGAGACTAAAGAAAAGACTTAAGAAAACACTTCAAAAACAAACCAAATTAAAATTAAATCTAATGCACATTTAGTTGAAATAAAGAGCCTAAATTTTTTGGTTAGGTTTCCTTCTAATAAGCCCTTATTTAAGGTCTTTTAGCTAGACCTTAATGTTAGGGAATTTTCAATCTCATGTTTAGCTCACTATCCAACATATTGTCTTTATTCTTTTGAATTAGGATAGCTAAATTTCCAATGGCTCATATACCTTTAATTAGACTTCTAAATTCCTTAAAAACCTTACCATTGATGAAACACGAATCAAAATTGCTTTTCTTGGTAAAATACCATGGTAAATAACTATGAATTACAACTTTAGGCCTAGGAACACGAGTTGTAACACCTAGAAACTCAAAGCTCTCTAATGGTACCTTAATTTCATCCTTATTAACAACCTCATCATGAACTTCAATTTCATAATCCCTTGATTCAATTGGGAGGTTTTCTTCACCACCAATGATATTCTTAAAAATCCTTTCATCAATTAGTTCATATAATGGAAAAGAAAAGGCTCCTAAATGATGTTCTACTAAGTCACTCATAGGATCTTCCACGTCATTAGCTACTTGAATTATAAAGTCAACCAGTGATTCATTACTTTCCAATACTTCTTCATAATGCTGAAAATATTTAGTTTCTAGAGTTTGGTTGTGATTCAAGCACTTATTAACCTTGTTGAACCAAGGGAGGTTCCAATTTTGGTTTTGATGATAACAAAACATGCTTAATCACTAATGGTTTAAGTTTATG
>JAOXYD010102587.1:0-11693 GCA_028565735.1 Pinacopodium congolense | reverse complement strand
TTATTATGTAATATATAATATTATATATTATAAAAATAATTATATTATATAAAGTTATTATGTTAAGGGGTATATTAGGAAATCGATGCAAATGAATTTTCAATTCTAGATTTGTTCCAAACATGATTATGAGTAATTCAATTGAATTCTATGTTTTAAATGATAACTATTCAAATAAGAGAATTCATTTACAAATAAATTTCACATTTTACATTTATTTGTTCCAAACAGGGAATTAGTGATACTTGGGTAATGTGGATTTCTATGGTTGGACTTGGAGGTATCAAGCAAGTTTCAAGTTCTCTTACTGATACTTGAGTGTGTGGATTTTTGTGGTTGGAGGCATTAAGCAAGTTTTAAGTTCTCTTACTGATACTTGGTAATGTGGATTTTTGTGGCTGTCCTAATTTTATTATTCCAAGTTCAAAGATTTGGAATATATAAGATTAACTATATTTTTGCCCTGATTCTTTTTTATAGTTTGTTTTCATTGCATATATTGGTTTCTACAACATTTTTCACCATGATCTTGGAATAGTTAAGGCTATCAACCCATATTACATTATGAAGTATTTCCAGAAAAATAAAAAAGATGCATAGGTAGGAGGTGTTATTTTATGTTTAACAGGAATACACACACACACACACACGCACGCACGCACGCACGCACACATATGTATATATATGCTTTCCTTTTAAAAGTACATATGTAAAAACAAGATAAGATTTAAAATTTTTTAGTAGTTCTCTTAGACTCTTTCAGAAAATATTAGGTTCTGAAGCATTATTTAAGGACTTGGGACACTTCTATATTTGATCAATTCAAATAACTATATGTTTAGTGTCTATAGCTTTTGTCGTTAAGATAGAAGTATAAACACTGAACATGTATTTATCTGAATTGAGTGAGTGTGGACATGTCTCAAATTAGCAAATAATGCTTCATAATTCAAATATTATCTGAAAGAGTCAAAGTGATATCATTTATTGATAAAACATTTTAAATCAAGTCCTATTTTTACCTATGCAATTTTAAAAGGAAAACATACAAATATATATATATATATATATATATATCCTTGTTCAATGTTTTATTTGTTGATATATATGTATGTATGTATATATTTGTTAAGTACAAAATAATGCCTCTAAGAGATACCCACGCATCCTTTTTAGTTCTTTGGAATTACATTATAATGTGGTATCGATTGATTGGTTATACCAAGATCGTGGTGCAAATTATTGTAGAAACCAATACATGTAATGAAAACAAACCACAATGAAAGAATTGGGGCAAAATTGCAGCCAACCTTATTTATTCCAAACCTCCAAACTTGGAATAGCAAAATTAAAACAACCATAGAAATCCACATCACCTAAGTATCAATAAGAGAAATTGAAACTTTCTTGATGCCTCCAGCTATAGAAATCCACATCACTTAAGTATTAATAAGGGAACTTGAAACTAGCTTGATGTTTTAACCATAGAAATTCACATCACCCTAGTATCACTAGAAGAACTTGAAACTTGCTTGATGCCTCAAACCATATAAATCCACATCACCTAAGTATCAGCTTAATTCTTCTATAGTTTTGTACCAAGTAAGGATCATTTTTTAATGCCATGTTTTAGTGCCATACTTATCATCATGATTATGATTTCAATCATTACAATTGCTACTATTGATTTCTTCTAATTCATTTTTCTTTATTACAAAATAAATGTATTAGGCACTATTTTTTATGGATGTGTTGGTAGATAAGTCAATCATTGATCTCTACATCCTTCTTCATAATCAAAATAATATCCTTCTTCATAGTCAAAATAAAAGAGACCAAAACACACGCCACCTACCAAATATGGTTTTTTAATGGTGGGAGATGCACAAGTAAGGGAAAATGGTGCGGCAAGTGGTTAAGTGGGTCCACTTATCAAAGATGGTTGCAGGTCAAGCACGGTGTGTAGTTAGAGCTAGGGCAATAGATGACACAGTAAGTGCAATACTCAGAGAGGAACTAGGACATCTGCACAAATAGTAATGAAAATAACAAAGGGTGGGAGTGATTGCCAAAGAGGAGAGGAGAAGAATAGATGAATTTCTAATAATGATATCATCTTTTTTAAGACGTAATATAGGGCTTATAGTGTTAGTTGGGTTGCATGTTGGCACTATAGGCCCATATAAATATTTGAAAAAAAAAACTATTATGTAGTTAACGGAGTTAATGGTAGTTTTTTTTTTCTAAAGTTTAAGAAATGATAAAGATTTTTTTTTGAACATTTTTTAAACATTAGTTTTTTTAATGTTATGAAATATTAGGGTCTGACCTAAACTTTATTGCAAGTATTATATTAGGGCCTAATTTTACCTTTTGTTTAAAAATGTCCTCCTTATTTTTAAGGTTTATTAAGGGGTAAAGATTTTATGTGAACACATCCATGATATGCTTGAAAATGAAAAGACATAAGATAATGGAAATATTAAAAGATGTGAGAAAATGATCCTTTTATAATACGATTAATTATAATTTAACACCTTTTTATTTTAGTCCTTGAATTTTGAAAGTTATTATTTATTTTCTTATACTTTTTAATTATTATCACCTAATATACTCATGTTATTTTCTATAAAAAAAACCTGTTAAAGAAGTAAAAAATGACATCATTTTTTTTATTAAGGCTTGTGATGTAGCAGAATTATGTCACGCTTTGACCTTCACACACTAAACTTTATATTGCTTATAAGCATCGAATCCGTCTCAGCATTGATGACCTTCTAACTAGATGGAGCACATTGAACGAAACGAGTGAAGTCATTTTTGAAGTAAGCCTTGCATAAGTAGAAACTGACATTAGGTTTTTGGTTTTATGGGTGGTAAAAAGGAAGAATTGGCCACAATTGTAGGTAGTGACAATTGAGGAGGACATTAAAGGAGGGAGGCAGTGCGTGATGATTGGAGTGGTGGTAGAGAAGAGAGAAGTATGGGAAGAGAGTAAAAGAGTTAACAGTAATAACATAGATATGATCTTGCTAAATTTATAGTATTGACGTGCTCTATCTAGTTGGAAAGTTATTGGTGCCGCGGTATCTTTAGTGTTTTCTTAAGCAAAAATGATATCATTTTCTACTTTTCTACTAATTTTTTGATTAAGAATAATAAAAAAGAGTTAAGTGACAATAAATAAAAAATACAAAAAATAAATGATAATTTTAAAAAGGTATGACAGATTTATTTTAGTATTTAAAGTTTGAACAAAAATTTAAAAAAGACATAATATTTCACAACGTTTAAATAAGACCTTAACACTTGAAAATATGTTAAAAAGACCCTAAAATTTGTAAAAGATTTTAAAAGGATCTTAAATACAATGGAAACCCAATTTTTTTTATAATCCTATTAACGTTTTTTTATGTAACACGTTTTATTAGGTTTATACCACATTAATAAAATTATTTAACACTCTAATTATTTTTTAATGATTTAATTTAGAGATTTGTAGAATTTTAATTTGAGGATTTAGAATTCTTTAAACTTAGAAAAAAAAATTACATCAACATGAGTTAACAAGGATATAACAAAAAAATTTGGTCCTCCATCAAATTCAAGATCCCTTTTAAACATTTTACAAACTTTAATATTTTTTAAATATTTTTTTACAAATATTAAAATCTTATTTAATATTATGAATATTATGATCTTTTTAAAATTTTGATCTAAACTTTAAAAGTCGAAATAGACTTTCAATCTTTTAACAAATTAGTAACTAAAATGAAAAAGGAGCAACCTACAAAGAGTACGATAAAATTTAACCCTTTATAATAAGATGACGTGATGATCTCAAAGGCGTCAAGTGACCACCCCAATATTATGACGTGTCATATTAAACTAGCCTTGCCTAAGCTACCAACGGATAGCTTTATTCCTTCCCTCATGGAATTTGAGCTCCTTTTGCACTCACATTGAGCGAACATAAAAATCCTACCAATCCATATAAAAGTTTGATGTCTACCTTCACCCTCCTCAGATTTCTCTATCCCAAAACTACTAATCCTTCTTTCATCTATTTACAATCATAACTCCCAATCCGTGCTATAATCCACTAATAAATGTTTGTTAAAACCACAACTTTCCATCACATGCTTGATTGCACCAAATCAAAGCTCTTAACGAAGAAACTACGCTTTCTAATAGTCGAATTTTGTATAGGCACATGTGATGTAAGCACACCTTAACAACGTATATCTTTTTATTAAAAGAAAATCATTTCTCTCCTTTGGCTTTACGCATGTCTTAGTTTTGCTCAAGCGAATGAAAAGGACAAAAGAACTCTCTATAGTTTGCCACCGTTAAACACTTTAATAAGACTGTAAAAGGTGAACAAGGAATAGAATTTCGCTCACTTTCTCTATACTTCAGTATTCATTTCCCCGCAAATAAAAACTCTTTTTTATTTCCTTGTCTCTTTGTTTTTTGAGTTCTTTTCATCTTTCATCTAATTATTGCGTGTTAATAAGATCGTCTGAACCGTCAAAGCCATCATACATGGCGAAGATCAAGTGGAGGATCGAGTTGGATAATCAAGGCATGAATACTAAGGTCCATGTTCAGTGATATTACTAGTCAGAGGAGTCAATCCGTAGCCACAAGCAATTTCATGACTCTAACGAGGTGTATCTATCCTATCACTATGATATACAGAGAAGGAACGTGAACGATTCACAGTATAAAGCTTGACGCTATTGGAAATGACCACTTCTTCTACCATTTTGAGTTTACAACTGGAGCTTTCAGTTTGGATATAGTCATCATGTATGTTCATAGTTCGTTATTATTAAAAGCAATAATTTGAAAATTTTAGATTTTAATTCTTAAAATAGTATGATATTGAAAATAATATGAGCTGTTTGTAATAAGCGCAACATAGAAATGTGCAAAAATTCTTCTCTTAACTATGAAAATCTTCTAGTAATATATCTATGCAAGCTTTTTTATTTTTGGTAAGTCATTTATAATATGTATTTATAATCTTCTTATATATAAAGGATAAATATATCTACAAATACCCTACTTCTCTTTTGTAATAGTTAAGATGAAATAGAAGAAATTTTCTTTTCATCCTTCATTTTCCATTATCTCTTTTCTTTGAAAAAAAAAAAGGGTAGTAGGGTACCAGAGCCACAATTCCTTAAAGTGTAGAGAAGAGTGATGTGAGAAAATTGAAAGATGGTAAGTAAGAGATGCATTTCCTTTCAATTTCCTCATTTCACAAAGAAGAATGATGAGAAATGGTGTCTATACATAAAATCCTTAGCTCTCAATATGTATGGAACATTATAAAGAAAGGCTATGAAAAACCTCAAAATGAAGAAATATTATCTCAAAATGATAAGGGATCTTTATATAAGATAATAAAGAAGGATAAAAAAAGCTTTGATTCTCATCCATTAATGTTTGGTTGATTCATTGTTTGAGAAGGTAGCTGATGTTACTAGTTGAAGGAAACATGTAATATTTTAGATAAGTTTCTTAAAGTTTTTGATAAAGTAAAGAAAATTAGACTTCAAACACTAAGAGTTGATTTAAAAGTTTTGAAAATGAAGAATTTTGAGTCAATTTAAGATTATTTTGCAAGAGTAAAGATAATTGTGAATCAATTAAAGAGATGTAGACAAGATAGAAAATATTTGCATAATATAGAACATTTTTCATTCTTTAACTCCCAAATTTGATTATGTTGTGTGTGTGTGTGTGTGAGAGAGAGAGAGAGAGTGTGTGTGTGTATGTGTGTGTTATTGGAGAGTCAAAAGATTAAGATTCAATGAACATCAAGAATTAAGGGTTCTTTACAAACATATGAAGAAAATATCAAGAGAAGACAAGAAGAGCAATTAAAGTAAGTTCCCAAACTTAATGCTACTTTAAAGAATGATGGAGGATAAAAGAATCAATTTAGAGGATGAAGACAATGATAAGGAAGATGACATGGTCAAGGACAAAATGGAAGAGGAAGAGGGAATAGAGAAAACATAAAACAATGAGTAGAGAAGCCAACCATCATAAAGAGGGAATGGGAGAATAATAGGAAGAGGATGGGATTACTATTAGAATATAAATGAAAGGAGGTATGATAATTCCAATGTTGAATGTTTTAACTATCATAAAATTGGCCATTATGTTTAGGAATGCCATAGTGCCACTAATAACATTAAAGAAAAGGCTAACCTTATTGATGACAACCAAGAAGTTGGAGAGTCAACTTTGTTACTAAGAAGCAAGGAAGAAGAAAAGGATGTTGGTAATCTGTAGTACTTGGATAATAGTATAAGCAATCACATGTGTAGATATAAAGGCAAATTCTTAAAGCTTGATGAGAAGATGAAAGGCAATGTTTCTTTTGAAGACTTGTCAAAAATAGAAATCAAAGGAATAAGATATAGTTTTCTTCTCTTCCAAAAATGGTAGTCATAAATTGATAAAAAATATTTATTATTTGCCTAAATTAGAATGTAATATTTTTATTTTAGGCCAGCTTCTTGAAAAGAGATATGAAATTCTCACAACAATAAATTTCTTTGGCTTGGAGATCAAAACTTTAATTTGATTGATAAAGTGATTATTTCAAAGAATAGGATTTTCAAATTAAATATTAAAACAATGAAAGAAAAATGTTTGTAAGCTAATGTATAAGATGAAGCATGGTGTTAGCACATCATATTTGATCATTTGAATTTTGGAGCTCTTAAGGTGATGGGAGAAAAGAAGATGGTAAAAGAGATGCCTTTAATCATCTGTCCTAATAAATTATATGAAATGTGATGTTGAATTAAGGGAGGTACCACTTAGGTTTTGGTTACAATAAAATATTTTTACTACTAATGGTTTCATTGTTGTTGTTTTATTAAAAAGATAAGATGCAAGGAAATGTATTGAGAAACACAATTTGGAGCTAAAGTTGGAACTTTAAAGGTAAAGAGATGATACGTGAAGATTATAATGTTGATTGGAACTTAAAAGATCAAGATAAAGATTTTGAATAGTTTTTAATTTTTTTAAAGTCATATCTTATTCTTTTTAAGATGTTAATAGTATAATGTATTGATAATTAGAGTTTATACATGTAAATTATATAATTAAGAAGATTTATGTCAAAAAGATTTTGATGGAAAGATTTTAATAATTCTCTTAATCCATCAAAATCTTTTGGATAACTATTTTGATGTACTTGTATGTTAAGGTTTATAAAAAAGAAGTGTTTAAAAATGTTTGAAAATATTTTGGGGCAATTTATATATGTTAAAATGCGTCAAAAAGTGTTAAAAACTAGTCTAGGGTAAGATTAGTCGACCAGTGGTGGTCAATCAACCAATTTGGTTGACCAATGGGTTAGACTAATCGAACATAAGAATCAGGTTCTAACAATTAGTTTCAATAGTAAAAATTATGTTAAATAGTTTCTAATACATATCAATAGTGAGAGAGAGAGAGAGAGAGAGAGAGGCTAATTTAAGGTTTTTTGTACTATAAATATGTGTATTTAGAGGGTGGTTATGTATGAGTTTGAGTGGAAGTGAATCAAGAAGAAATTGAGTAAATTTTAGATAATTTTTCAGTGCATTTTTAAAGGTTGTTATGTATTCATCATTAGTTTTGGTGAAGCCCCTTTTAAACACTTTGAATTGATGAAGTAAGATTTCCTAAGTGTATTTGATTGGATTGAAATTATAAGAATTGCTTTTATCCCGTGAAATGAGTGGTGCTATAAATCGTCTTCTTATCCTGTGAAAAGAGTGTTATTGTAAGGATTGCTCGTGTCCTGTAAAAAGAGTATCGTTGTAAGAGTTGGTCTTCAATCATTAAAGAAGATAATGTTAGTGAAATTTTCAATAAGTTGTTAGAAAGTAGACGTAGGATTGAGTTGTGCACTAACCACTACAAAATCGTTTTACACCTCTCTTTCCTTACCTTTTTATTTTCAAGTTTATTTTAATTCAAGCCATATTATTATATTGTTTGTTATATTATCTATATTTTGCATTTCATTAAGAGGATAATTTTTAATTAGATACTTAGAAAAGTTTTAGTATCACCTAATTCATCCTACCTCTTTAGTGTCATGTAAGGATTAATAAGTGATATTAGAGTTAGGACTTACATGGTTGTATTTCTAATGAAATAGTGAGTATAAGATCATAGTATGACACTTCTTGATAGTAAAAATATAGTTAGATCCCTTATTTTAAAGGTAAAAATTATGGACTTAAGAAAATTAGGATGGAACATTTCCTTCCATTTATAAGAGTTGATTTTTAGAAAATTACAGAGAATGACCCTCATATTCCAATAAAAATAATAGTTGTAAATAATGTACAGACAATAGTGTCAAAGGATGAAGGTAAGTGGGATTAAAGGGGTGAAGGATATTTTATTTTATTCATTAAGTAGAGAAGGCTTCAATAGAGTTTCGAGTTGTAAATTTGCTAATGAGATTTGGCACATATTGGATATCATGACTCATCATAGGTACATGATCAACATGTGGGATCTAAGGATCGAAATCTTTAGATCACTCGTAAGTTTGTTATTATCGACAAAATAAATTCAAAACCCAAGAAAATGAATCATAATAAAAATACAGGAATATTAGCATATATAAAAGATAAAAACTTATAATACATTAAGTCATGTCATTGTGGATACTACAGTATAAAGACAATTGAAAATAAAGGAAAGGAATACGTAAAAATAGGTAGACCGCAGCAAGCACGCCTCAAGAGTCACTGTTGTGAAGTCGATAGCAATTGACCTGAAAAGAAAAATAGGTTGAGGGGAGTCAAACATCTTTGAGTAAGCTCATACCGCCTTACGATGTCTAATGCTATGCGCACCATTATACATGAATATAAAAACACATACACATCATACTATACATGCAATCACATCAACCAAACAAATAATCGTGGGTGAAGAATATCTGTAGGACCCTAATCTCCAAGGGTAAAGCCTCATAACACTAAACCTCGAATGGTTGCAGGGAGCTAAGTATCACCAATAGCATAGCTATACTCCTATACTTATATAGCTATAAGACTCTCCTAATCTAAAGGGGTTGTAAGGAGCTAAGCATCACCAACGGTCCAACTCTTACTCAAGACATCAAAAATCACAAATATAACAAAGAAGGGCCCAACCAGGAGCTAAGCATCAACCAGGATCGACCAATAACATATCTCAATATCATATATATAATAACTCTCATAATTATAACCGATGTGCATCTGGTCTTGCTATATATCCATAAGGTGGCACGCCTTACAGATCATTCTTTCCCCATAATCATAATCAAATACATCATGCATAGTCAAGATATTAATCATGCAATTTCACTAAATAAGCATTGAATTATGTAATGATTGTTATACATGTATGCAGTACCCAAACCTAAACATATCCACTCAGATATTTCGATGATAGATATATAGACTTATGATAAACGGGTACGTGATATAATATGTACATATTCACCATAACTATATGTATATATATATATATATATGCATATGGATATGGGTCTACATGTCTATATGTTGTCATCCATACCAGCGTTGCTGGTACAAATACAGTAATCGTAAATCGATATGAACTTACCTGATAAGTGCTTTCGTCGAACCTTATGATACGGGTCTTACTCCTGATATACGCATTAAATTAGAAAGAAAATATCTCGATCGGTGCTATGCAGGATTTATTGGACTCAAATAATAATCTAGGTATCATGTGGATTGGTAAAGTAATCCAATTATTCAATTTGACTATTACTCTTATTCTTACTTAAACTTTATGTGATTTTTAATTAACAAATTGTTGAAAATCTAGCTATGGTTCTTTAGAAAAAAAATGATCAATATAATTTTAAAAATTTTTAAAAATTTTTCTTTAACAATTGTTGGAAGGATCGTTGAAACAGTACCTTTGGCAATCGGAATAAGCCTTTCAATCAGCAAAAAATTTCTAGTCTCAGAATTCAATTATTTTTATACTAAATGAAAGTTCTTGATGAATAGAACAACTTTCTCCAAAGCAGCATAATCAAATTCTTAATATATTTTAACGAATTAAAGAAAATTTATCTAAAACCTTAACTTCTTTTTCCATCAATCGATGGCGATTTGGGCGGTAGCTGGCGACAAGACCATAAAGCTAATGCTTTTGACATCGAGACGAATCAATTAGTGGTAGTGGTGATCGGTAACAACTATCAGAAGTGACAAATCGATGATTGATGTTTTTTTACTACTTTTTCTCCTCAATTTTGTGATGCTTCTAGTGACGATGGTAGTTAAAATGGATATGGTTGCGACAAATTCATCAAGAGGAAGAGATTAATATATAACACTGATCAATTTGAGTCACCAGTGGTGAAGAATAGGTGAAGAGGATGGAAACATAAATAGTAAATTTTAGAGGGGTTAAAACTGAAAATATGAAAAACTAGAGAAGAAGCCTTTATTTATATATATATATATATAGTATTGCATTCTCTCACCCTTAAAAAAATTTGTCCTCAAATTTTATAATAAGGATTATTGAGGAAACAAGTACGGGTACATGCTCTGTCTCTAGAGTAGCTTCTTCAATATGACCATTTCTCCACATCACCTTAATTATGGGAATTTGTTTTAATCGAAGCTATCGTATTTGAGAATCCACAATAGCCATTGACTCCTCTTTGTAGGTTAGGTTCTCGTTCACCTATACACTTTGTGGATGAAGTACATGAGAAGGGTATGGAGTGTATTTGCGAAACATAGAAATATGGAATAGTAGATGAACTTGAGCCATACCTGGAGATAATGCCAATCGATATGCCACACACCCTCTTAGTTATCTCATAAGGTCCAATATACTTTGGAGACAATTTTCCTCTCTTCCCAAACCTCATTATGCCCTTCATCGAAGATACTTTAACGAATACGAAGTCTCCGACTTGAAACTCCACTTCCTTGCGCTTCGGATCAGTGTAACTCTTCTGTCTACTGACAGTCGTCTCTAGTTTTTACTTGATCAATAGAATCTTCTCTGATGTAATATTAATTAATGTTAGGCCTCCAACTTCCTCTTACCCACCTCCTCCCAACAAATCGGTGACCTATATTTTCTTCCATACGATGTCTCATATGGTGCCATCTCAATGCTACTATGGTAGCTATTATTGTAAGCGAACTCAATCAACGGCAAGTGTCAATCCCAGCTACCACCAAAATCTATCACACACATCCTCAGTGCCACCTGATGGATATAAATCAGGACCAAATGCATATTAATTATGATTATAAGAGTTATTATATTTGTGATATTGAGATATGTTATGAGCTGATCCTAGTTGATGCTTGGCTCCTAATTGGGCCCTTCTTTATTATGTTTATGATTTTGGATGTCTTAAGTGCGCCTTAGATCGTTGGAGATGCTTAGCTTCCCTTAACCCCTTTGTATTAAGAGAGACTTATGGCTATATAAGTATAGGAGCATGACTGGGTCGTTGGTGATGCTTAGCTCCCTACAACCATTCGTGATTTAGTGTTATGAGGCTTTACCCTTAGGTTCTACAGATATTATTCTCACACAATTATTTGTTTGGTTAATGTGATTGCATATATAGTATGATATGTGTGTGTTTTTATATTCATATATGA
>JAOXYD010102576.1:0-11693 GCA_028565735.1 Pinacopodium congolense | reverse complement strand
ATCTAACATCTAATACTTGTACACATTTCATGCAATCAACTTCAATCCATGCTTGATACTCATCGCTTGAAAGCATTTAATCCTACATACCTCCTAATCACACAAGGCAATTATATGCACATAATACGTAAGCTCATTGCTCAATTGAAAGAGTTAGAGTGAGTATTCCCATACATTAATCACTTATCTTCCCACTTCACTTCACTTCACTTCGGAAATTTCAGAATTTAACCTTCACTTGTTGCCTAAAAATGGAGACGTTAACTACCTAATTTGCCAATAAGTATTTCACACAAAAATGCAATGCTACGTGTCTAATTTGCAAATCATCAAGAATCAAAATAATTGGATAACTACTCACCAGGTTATGGCCAAAAAAATGTGATCTTTCTGAAATTCACCTTGTTACTTTCCTGAAGTTCAGATCCAACTTCCAATCCAAATTATACTATCAAAACAGCATAATTGCGCAATCAATATTTTAGGACATAATGAAATTTCGTTTGTGTAGATATGAAAATCATCAAGAATTGCTCAATTCGAACACTTACCAAATGAGTTCTGCCCTTTCCAAGTTAGTATGTCCGAAAATCCCCAAATTAATAACTTAGACCTAAACAAAAACATAACTACAATCAGCACCAAATGTTCAAGTCAAGTTAAACCCACTTTAAATCCTTATTCACTTACCTTAGGAGCCTTCCAATTGACCTTCAATTGCTCTCAATTGAATCCAAAACCATGGGTGAAGGCTCGAAAATCAAGAAAGCTACAATATGAAAACTAACTTGAAAACAATGCTCAAATCATCATCCAAAACACAAGAAAACCAAATCTTACATTAAAAACACCTAATTGAACTTTACTCTTTACTTTTATGGTTCACGAAATTAGCTTGATGAGGATGAATTGGAACTCCAAACTTGGATCAACTTGTAGAGCTTGAAGAGGTTAACAAAAGTCCTAACCTTTTAAGAACAAAAGATGAAGAATGAAAGATCAATGGAGGAAGAAGAAGAAGAAGGGGTTTATCATTTTTAGAGAGAGGGGAGAGCAAAAATGCAGCTGCAAAAGGTGTGTGATAAAGAGATATTTCGTGTGAGTGATGGTGAGGAAGAGTGAAAGATAAGAAAAGGTGAGTGGTGGTAAGTAAAAGTCACTATTTACTTACTATTTATTTTATTTTTCCATCCAACTCTCCTAACTTAGTTTCATCCATCCAATTAACATCCAATTACTAGTTACTACATGTCTTAAACATGTCAATTTAGTGCCATAAGGTTCCCTATTAATATCCCACGAAATTAGGGATTAATTGTTTAATTACCGATTAAATATCACTAATCTCAATTACTTGAACATCTTGACCTATAGCAATTTTCCAGAGCTCTTTAGGTTCCAATTGCCTCATCCATAAAGCATGAAAAACATAGATAATTCTCTTAACTTTGATTTGATATGTAGATCATATTAATTGGACATACATGGCAAAAGTTATGATTTCTATATCATAACAACTCAATTTATTCTCAATTTTGCCTAATTTTGGATTTTTACCAAAATTTCTCAAATTAAGCCCAATTAATCAATTAATTCTACAATTAATCATGCTAATCCCAATTATGGTACTTTTGGGATGTTACATAACCAAAGTTAAGGAAAATAAATATGTGTTTAATATAACATTCCTATTCTGATGTCCTTAATGAAAACTGTGGCTATCAATAAAGCTTGTTAGGGGTTAATTTCATAACATTTTTAGTTGTTAATTGATGTTAGTTTGCCCCTATTTATGTTCTTAAATGTTTAAGTTACGTTCATAATTATTTGATCTGCAGTTAGATTTGAAAAATGAGAAAGTGTGAAAAAATTCACAAAAGGAAGGAAAATAGCAGCCATTAATGGCAAGTGGAGTAGCTTGCCATGTAAGCCTCTAGACCCCCCATTTACGGAGACATAAAATAGGAATAAAATGGCACCTTATTAAACATTCAATGGTGTTGTTTAACTCTGAATTAGGCGTCACTTAGTGTCAACAAGTAGGACTATAAAAGCGAGGCACCAACATTCAACGACGTCATTATACGCATAGTCAAATTGCCATTATAGGTCAACTGACGCGTCTTGAGACTAGTCTTTTTCTCCAAAAGAAGTACAATTTTCCCTATATAAACAGGATGCCTCCCTAGCTAAAGGCAGTTGATAGGAGTAGATCCAGGCAGTTTTTATCATTGTTTTACATTTTAAGCACTTATGTAATTACTGTTTTTAGATTTATTATTGTTTATAGGTTTTATTTCTTTAGTTTTTCCATTTCAATTGGTTGTATGTGAGTTTTTAGGTTGTACGAAGCTGTATACATGATTTAGAGCTAGAACAACATCTGCGGATGTCATTTTATGACCTCTAAACTCTTAATTTTACGTATTGTTATTGTTATTGTCGTTATTAATCAAGGATATATTATTTAAGTTATATTTTATGTGCTTTGATTAATATATGTGCTTAATCTTAATTTTCAGTTTAGCTGAGTTGTTAAATGTGTTTATGGATAATTAATTGTGATAGTTGATTTTTAATGCATGATTAGTGAATTAATTTTTGTTTACTGAATGGTTAATGCTTATCTTAAAATGATCACTTAAGACATTTCCTTAAGATAATCTAGGATCCGAGAAATCTACCTAGGTTTTTAGAAAAATCAATAAACAATGTTGTTTACATAAATGAAAAAACCAAAACCTGAATAATCACGAGGGTACTAATCATGAATTAGCAAAATTTAAGATTAGATTTCCTGAACTTTAGGGATATTAATTAAGTCTGAAGCATGACCAAACATGAGAATAGGACCAATAATGATAAGCTAGTGTCTTAACTTTAGCACTGTCTTGATTTAGTCAAGATATCGTAGATTAAGCATCACTAATCCATCAATTAAATCATCAACCACCAAAATTTTAATAGCATAAATTAGGGAAAACAATTGATAAGTGTATTTTTAGGTTATGTTTCTAGGCTGTTTTTAGGTGTTTTAAGAGTTTTTTTTTGTTTTAGATTTAATTTATTTCATTTTTTGCATCTTTGCATGATATTTGAAGTGTTTAAGTATTTATTTATTTTGTTTAGTGTTTAAGCGTGGATATTGAGGTTATTTGAAGGATAGTTTAATGCACATTGTTGCTTCATTTTGTAGGCATCAGAATTTCAAATTGGACTAATTTTCAGGTGACTTTGATGGTTGCTGGGAGAATTTTATAGCTCTAGTGGCCATGAAAGTTGGTGGAGAGGAGGATGAAGATGTTAGGAGTATCCAATTCAAATTTTAAGTCAATCGAAGGTCTGGAGAAGAAGTTATGGCTGAAAGAGTGAAGGGTGTTCAAAGGTCCAGAGATCAAGTCACGATCATGGGAGTACTGTTCATAAGCCCTCCATCACGATCGTGACCCAATCACGATCGTGACAGTGGGTCTGATGCTGGAGGGGTAAAAGGCGGGATTTTAAGTATCTTGACCCCCCTTTTGACATATATAAGGGCTTAAAACCCTAGGAGCCACTAACATTGATTAGCCAACATGCAAAAGAGGAAGGTTGAGGTTTTTTGGTGGCTTCCAAAAGAAGAAAGCACAAACTGCCTTGGAACTCATCAAGACAACACCCAAGTTTTCCAGCTTTCTTGGAGTGAAGAGAAGACATTCATGGCTCTATCGAGATTAATTTTTCTTCTTCTCTTTATTACTTTTTAGCATGGAAAACATGAGCAGCTAAATATTTTATAAGGGCTGTTCTTGAATTATTTTATGGAACTCTTGATTCATGATTCAATGAATGGTTTTTTGTGATATGTATTGAGCTTAAACCTTGCAATAGATCGATAAGGTGAGTTGGGTTGCCTTGCAATAGACCAAGATAGTGAGTTGTGTGATTGTGTTGGGTAGCACAATGAGAGTTGGCTCCCAATAGACTTATACATATTCTGGCTTTTGCATCTAATTAAAGAGAGACCTTGGCTATTTGTTAAAGATTACCCATAAGATTACTTAATGCCTAGTTGAATGATTAGGTAAAGTTAGTAAGGCTAGAGGTAGCATAATTAGTCCTAATTTATTTGAGTAGGGACAGTTAATTACACCTTGAGAGAGGGTAATTAAGCATTAGAAAGTCTTGGGTCGAACAAAATTGGATCATTAAGTGAAGAGGGAAGCAAAATAGGGATAGAACAACTCCTATTCTTAAACCTTGGATATCAAATTCCTACCCTTTCTCTCAATTGGTTGTTATCACTAGTTAAATTTATTTTATTTTATTTTATGGTTTATTAAGATCTGAAATTATTTCTTAAGCAAAGAAAAGCCTAAATTATGTGGCAACTAAGCTCAATCCTTGTGGGATCGATATCCATTCTTTACTACAAGTTACGATCCCTATACTTATTGTTTTAAGCTTAAAAGTAGTAGTTTGGTTTTACAAGTGATCACTCAATAATAATCTTAAACTATTTTACAATTGATTGGAATTTTTCTAAGCTTTCTAGGTTTTATTTTTCTTATAGTACTTGTTTTATAAATTCTAAAGTTATATGTTCTCTACATAATTATAATCTAATTGACCTACTACTTAGAATGACATACACCCTTTTTAGTGGGATCGACACTGAGAGTCTAAAAAACACTCCACTATATTACTTGGTGTGACTGGTGTACTTGCCGAAAAGTTGGTCTTGAATTAATAGTGAACTTATGTGATAAAACATAGATTAATTGGAGGTAATTTTAGATATGATTGTAATGAAGTCTTTGGAGCCATTGCCGAGAAAATATAATTGTAATATTAGGAGCATATCAGTGTCATTTACTCTAGAGATTTGTTACTTATGCTGTGTTTTGTCTTATTTTCCATATTTTTTTAATGTTTATATTATTAGTTTCTTTCTTTAATTTGTTTTGTTGTTATATTTTCTTGCATAGAAAATGGTCTTTTGGTGACTTCCTTTAGACATCAAGAAGATATAGAGGCATTAAAATCATTGGCAAGATCCCCAATAGTATGGTCCTGAAGTTAAATAGGGCAATAGTTAGACAAATCAAGTTACAAATTTTGAAACCTATACCACTGATTTCAATCATTCTTCGAATTACTCCTGGCTAAATCAATCTGGTTTTGACCAACCCTCACCTTTTCTAGAGTAACAATATTATAAGGACATGGATGAAGGTACCTCTAGTTAGATGGACCAGCATGATTATGCTTGGCTTAACAAGGCTAAATTCATTTCCCATTTAGAAAATTCTTCTCAGTTTGAGCATGATAAAAGAACCATTGAACAAATTTTAGAATTAGTTAGGAGTATTGATCATGCAGAACCATGTAAGCTAGCAATTGTGAGTGGTGAGTCTGTATCAACTTTAGGTGAATTAATTCATAAAACTGTTGAGTTTGAAATTTCAATTCAAGATGGTCAAAATGAGGTTATTAAATCCAAGGTAACAATTGAAAGCTTTGATTCCATAGGTATTTTAGTTGTTGATTCACGAGAAAGAGTTGTTTACTTCAAATTTGTACCACAATGCTTTATTCAAGATAAAAATCATGAATTCGGAACCCTTTTAAATGGTATAGGAAATCTTCCAAAATTGACTTGCCATTATTTCAATGATAAGTATAAGAAGTTAGGTGGTTGACCTAGGCCAACATTGAAAATTTTCTAAACTTAAGATCCAATTAAAAGACCTTAAAGAAGCACTTATTAGGAGGCAACCCAATTGTAGAAGTAGGATTTGATGTGCTTGCTTTTGGTGTGTTTTTAGTAAATTTTTTAAATTTTTGTGTCTTGTTTTGTTTCTAGTGCTTTAATGTTTTGTACTTTATTTTTTGAATGACTGTAATTCACATTCCCTTAGCATTGTCGTGCACTTCTGCGAATGTATTCCTTATCCTTTCTCCCACATATTATGCTTTTTATTGAATTTATGAAAATTAGGGATAATGTCTAATTTATGTGTGGGGGAAGGATATATCAGTTGATCACACTTGAGAATTTATTTTCTGATAGCATATCAATTTATCGATGTTCTTTGAATCATCCATAATTTGTGGAGAAAATTTTCAAATTTGTTGCTTATGATTGTAAATGTTTTTTGGACTTTAATTATTTTGATAATTTGAAATTTTCTATGATTAAATTTTACTATTAATTATAAAATGCTTTCAAATTATTTCATTATTTAAAACAAATACTTGAGAATTATAATGATATTCTACATATAAAATGTAACTTAGTGAGTACTTTTATGAGTTCTTTTAAGACACTTTATGATTCGAAAAATAAAAAAATTAAAAATTAAAGTAGTTGGTTAAATACGTGAGTAGAATTCACTCCATTAATTTTTAAACTTATATATATAATATTTGAAAAAGAAAAAATAAAATAAAATAGGAGAGAGCAATATATATATGTGTAAGGTTGAAGTTATAATTGGTGTTAATCGCCAGTTGATTTGAAATAACTCAAATGGGTAATCAGGGGTTGTTCATGAAAAAATATTCCCCTTCGTGTAAAAAGATTGAGTTACTTCTCAACTAAGCTAATCGTATATTTAATCAATTAAATTATGTCTTAAAATAAAGGATCTGAAAATGTTTAGAAAGTTGATGAATTAAACTCAATAGGTTTGCCTATTACATGTTGAATTATTTTTTGTGATTCGGGTTGAAGATTGAAACTGAATGAAATGATTTAAGTACAATCGCAATTCGATATGATTAATTGATAATATAACCCTCCATTGAGTCATTATTTTTGAAAGATTAAGAAAACATTACAATAGTTATGTTGTTGGTCTTGGATTAATTGTCTTATAATTAGATACTAGTTTAAGAAAGTTGAATGATTGATTTGCTTAAGGATAAGAAAACACTTAAGTGTGGGGAAGTTGTTAGGGTTAATTTCATAGTTTTTAGTTATTAACTGATGTCAATCTATCCTATTTATATGCTTGTGTGTTTAATTTATATTTAGAATTTTTTAATTTGTAGTTTGATTTAAAAACTGGAGAAAATGTGTAAAAAGATAAAAAAAAAAAAGGATGCCAAATAGCACCCATTAATAGTGGGTGGAGTAGCATGCCATTTAAGTCTCAAGACTGCCATTGAAGGACGAATAAAATTGGAGTAAAATGGTGGCTTATTAAACATTTAATGGAGCTATTTAACTTTTCATGGGATGTCATTTAACTCTACATGGGGAGATATTTAGTGTCGATAAGTAAGAGTGCAACAGTGGGCCCCCTACCTAAAACGACGCCATTATACGTATAGTTAACCCACCATTATAGGTCGGAGGACACGTCTTCAGGCTTGCCTTTTTCTACAAAAGCAGCATAATTTTCCCTATATAAGTAGGACATCTCCAGGGCTAAATGTAGTAGATAGGAGTAGGTCTTAAGACATTTTTAACTTTATTTTAAGTTTTAAACACTTGTTTAATTTTTGATGTTAGATTTATTTTGGTTTCTATGTTGTATTTCTTTAGTTTTTTTGGTTCCATTAGCTGTATTTGAGTTTTCAAGTACTGTGATGTTGTATACACTAATTTAGAGCTATAACACCATCTGGGGATGGGATTTAGTGAACTCTAAACTCTTAATTTCGTGTATTATTGTTATTAATCAAGGTTATGCTATTTAAGTTATATTTTATATGCTTTCATTAATATGTCTTTAACCTTAATGATCCATTTAGTTGAGTTGTTAAATGTGTTTATGGATGATTAAAAGTTTTAGTTAATTCTTAATGCGTAATTATGCTAAATTGCTTTAATATGACTAATTTAGCACAATAAATCAATAAATTCTCATGTAATTCAAATACAAATTAAAACCAACTTCACGACAACGTACCAGTGGTAAGTAATAAAGTACATCATATTTAAGAATTTGGAATTTTGAACCTACAGAGAAATTATGTGAATACTAAGGCAATTAGATTTAAATTATTTAAGGAACTTAAGATCTTTGACACTAAGGCCTTAGTTTAACTATAAAAAAAAAACTATAAGTTTCCATCTTTGTAATTGCGTTCCAAATTGTCTAAAGATTACCAATTGATCACGTTACTAAGGATTAAGCATGAATGACTTAAATAAATTATGAAGTGGATGGGAATTTTTAATATAGAGCCTTCACTAAATCAAGAAAAAGCTATACTTAATTCATTGCATTTTCATTAGCATTATTAGTTTATGGTTTGGTCCGCTAACAAGTCTAAGAAGTAGGCTTAAAGTTTTCGAAGTTCTAATCTTAAAAATTATATTTAAGATTATTGCCTCCATGATAGCCATGTTAGATTTCTCAAATCATTGAATTAAACCTTGTTGTTTACTGAATTTTTCTATGATTAAAGTAGAGAATGTCAGATTTTTAACCATATTAAATCATATTCTAAGTATCTAACTCTAATAAGCATTATCATCATAAATAAACAAAGATTATCATCCAATCATGTATTATAAACTCACTTAAGGCATTTGAGAACCTGTCCTTAGCAAAGGTTTAGCTCAAAACTTCATAAATAAACAAGAAAATTCATATTTAATTAAAACAATCCAAGTTCTTGCCATATATGAACAAGGAGAGTATAAAACAAGAGATTTAATGTTTAGGAAGCCCCAGATGATGATACATACTAATTGACAGCCTCTCAACACATATATGAACTCCATTGTATCTTCAAAACAACTTGAAATTACAAACCACAAAGGCTGGAAAAAAAAGAAAAGAAAAACCTAAAAACTAAAAAAAGAAGAAGATAATACGATGTTTCATCTGAATTCTCCCTTTAAATCTAACCTCACTTCTGTCAAAATGATCTCTGAGGCTTCTGATATATGTCAGCTGGAAGTAGGAACAAGTTGGATACGTCGCAATAAGTGGAACAGCAATTTGTCGCTGAAAATCCCGTGACAACTACAAAAACAATATTTAAAAGAAACATAATGACTGGCTATGCAGGCACAGTATTAGTCCCTATATTCTAGAGTAAATTGGAGATCTAGCTAGCATAACAATGCCTAGACGAGGTCCTTGTTTTTTGTCTAAATTTCATAATTTTTGTTGCACAATCTCAGATTTTGTTGGAGAATTGGCTTCCATTCACATTGTTTAACATTATAAATGTAATTAAGCACTGTAACATCATATTAGAGGCAATGTTCCTTAAAATTGGATTAAATTCATATGAAAACTCAGTAAAACTAAGGCCTAACAACTCTCTCCCACTTAGCTTTAGCTTTTCCTCAAGCAAATCATTAAATCATCTATCTCAAAATACCCTATATGGACAGGAAAACTTGCTCAAGCTATCCAACCCAATCATTGACACCTTTTCTTAATTATTTAATCATCAAAAAAATCATCAAGATGTTATATGACTAAGCAAATATTTAAATTAACAAATGACTTTATATTCTTTAAACTTTCATCCTAACTTTGATCTGATGATTTCCATGCATAAAATAAATATGCACAAAGAAATGACTAATCTTTGAAGAAATTTCACATCCTTTTAACCATTAAGCACGCTTGTCAGCTTTTAAGGCTTGATTGAGAGAACATTTAATCCTTTTAAATGAAGATGAATATTTTGTCGTGAACATCCCTTGTTACTCAATTAAGTAACCTTACATTAATTGGCTACTAGTGTCACCCTTTAAGTTCAATCAATTCATTGGAAGCCAGTAGAGTGAACATTTGCTCACATTTTCATAATTTAAGCACCTTTTCATTTTTTTCTTTCTTTTCATTTTTCAAACTTTTTTCATTGAATTTGATTTTGAATTAAACAAAATATGAAAATGTTAAAAGGATCCATAAAAAGCTTTACGGATATGCATTTTATAATCGGACACTCATAATGCTTATCAAATATTCGTAAAACAAAACATGAAACCATCAAAGTTCATTATTAATAAACATGCTTAATTGACAATATAACATCTCAAAACATCAAAATCATCAAAGTTAAAAGGAAAAATGTCAACAAAAGGTATCAAAATCGAAAAAAATTTCAAAAATTTTAGATTACTTTGAAAAAGATGAAAAAATGATGTGATTTAAGACAAATTAAACATAAGTGTGAAACAACCATTCCCTCCCCCAAACTTAAATTGAAAATTGTCCTCAATGTTCATAAAACAACTAATAAGCACCAGTATGAGGGAAAAAGGAACAAAAAGTACCTAGAAAAGAGATAAAATCGCTTGAAGATCCACTGAACGTCCATGTTGAAACTTGCTCCATAAGATAACAAATATTAAATATAACACCTGAAAATCCAACAAAAGATAATCAAAGAACCAGTACTAAAACAACATCAGCTATGCTTTGTAATGGAAATATAATGAAAGAATAATAAGAAGCATAAAAAGGAAAACAAAAGAAAAGCATGCCAAACAAAAGAAAACACACTATAACACACGAAATCCTACTTTTATAGTTAGGATGCCTCCCAGCAAGTAATTATTTAATGTCTTTTAGTTGGACCTTAAAGTTAGAGGATCTTTAGTCTCTTCCTTGGTCTAAAGTCTAACATTTTCATATCATTCTATTTGAAATCAGAATAGGAAAATTTTTTAAAAGGTTTTAAAATATGCAATTGATTTTGACAATTTGGAACTTGACCATTCACAAAACACCACTTATGAATTTTAAAATTCCATGGTAAAAAGTCTTCATTTACCATCTTTGGCCTAGCATCAAAAACATTAATACTAATAAAATCCATAAACTCTATTGCTTTAGTGGATTAAACCTTATTATGTTTGACAAATTCATTAAAATTTTCACATCCAAGAACCTTAAAATCATTGTCTTTGACTTCAACATCATCATTAACACCATTAAAATCAACACAAGCATCATCTAAGTGATCATTTAATAAATATGGATAAGAACTTTCATCAATTTTGTTCTCAACAATGGCATTTTCACTTTCAATTTCAAAGTTATCCTTATAATCCACCAAATTCATAACATGATGGTTAGAAGTCCTAAAAAACCATCGTCATCATATTTATCCATAGTACAAACTTTTTACTCAGTTTTTTCCCATTCAAGAGATGGAGTTTGAGTAATAGGTATAATTGTTGCCATTAACACTTCTCTCCAGTTAGGATAAGAAGGTTCCAACTTTTTGACTATGGATTGAATGTTAGCTAGATTCCCATCTAATTGAGATACATTATAAAAAGGTGTTCGCAATTTTTGAAACAACTTAATAGACTTCCTAGACTAAGCTTCCAACATCTATGGATATGGAACTCTATGTTGAGAAGTTTGGACATTTAAATCCGCAAATAACCTGGGTGGACTATCTTTATTTCTAACTTCTATTTCTAGTTCTCAACTTTCCATCACTTTTCTTTCATTATTTTCGTCATTTCCATCCTCCAACCCATGACCATTAGGCACAGTGATCTTTAGGGGTAGGTTTAGGCATACTAGGTAAGGGTTTAGGTAACGTCTTATCTAAGAGTTGTACAACCTAACCTATTTAAGTCTCTTTCATCATAGACTTGTTGCTTTGAATATATTTCATCACTGTATCTTCAAGATTGAAATATTCTTACTTAATTGGCCAAGAAGGGAATTCAAATTGAGGATTTACATGTTAATTTTGTTAGACTAGATGATTGTTTG
>JAOXYD010102575.1:0-25394 GCA_028565735.1 Pinacopodium congolense | reverse complement strand
AAGGTGAAGAATAAGAGAAAATAACCCTAAGCTTTTCTTAAGCTTCTCTCAAACTGATTTCTCTCTCAATTTCGTATTTTTCTCTGTTGAAATCTTACACAAATGAGTTCTCTAAGTCGTTATATGTGTCAGCTACAAGTGTAGAGCAACTAGGGCAAGTTGCAGCAAGTGGAGAAGGAGATCCAGTTGGAAATGTGCTAACTACTACTTAAATAACACTTGAAAAGAGTTAAACAGTGCCTGTTGAGCACCTTCATTTTAGTTTCCAATTTTGGGGTAATACGACACCTGGCAGGGTTGAACGGTGCCTCTCAAGATTCGCCTTTTTACTCTAAAATTTAAAATTTCAACAGTCTTTTTTCATATTTTCAAAAATAAATCAGCTCTAACTACAATGTTCATCAATCAAACACATAATTAAGCCTATAAACATCAAATGTAACAAATTATACAACAATTTAGCCTAAAATGGAGGCTAATACATCATAAAATTCAAATCCGTTAACGTGTTTTAGAGATAAAGGATGAGAAAATGATTGAAAAAAGATGAAGATGAGCTACGATATGTGGGGTTCAGGTTACAATTCCCATGATCATGGGAATTTTTTTCTGCAATCATGGCTTTTGCCTACATGTTTTTGCCTTCATCCCCTCTTTATTTGGGTATCCTCCAAGCTCTATGAATGAACACTCAACCTACACAAAATTGATCACCTAGACATAAAGAGATTTAAGTTAAAATAGGAAAAAAAATTTAAAATCAAATGCGTAAAGAAACACACATGAATTGACAAAGAAAAGTAAACAAAAAGCAAAACATGCTAAGTTCAAGGTCATTAACTTAACCATCACAAATTCAATCATGAAGAGAATAAGTAAAGGAAGGAGTTTAATTTTGTTTCTTATGAGATTGTCCCATAAACATATAGCTTGCATCTATGTCCATTGACCTTGAAAGTTTCACCTTTCTCATTCTCTAACTCCAAAGCTCTATAGTTGAGCACTTGAATGACTTTGAATGGGCCACTCCATCTCAACTTATGCTTTCCTAGAAACAATCTAAATCTTAAATTGAACAATAACACCACATCACCAATCTTGAACTCCTTTTTCTTAATATGTGCATCGTGTCATTTATTCACCCTTTCTTATATAACCTAGAATTTCATAAGCATTGTACCTTAGCTCCTCCCCTTCATTAAGTTGTAATAATCTCTTCTTACTAGCAAACTCCAATCAAAATTTAACATCTCAATCGCTTAATATGACCATTAATCCAACTCTAATGGCAAGTGGCAAGCCCTGCCATACACAAGTCTAAAAGGATTTGTACTTACAGGGTTTTTGAAGGTGGTCCGGTATGCCCACAATGCATCATCCAATTTCTTAGCCTAATACTTCCTTTAAACATTCACCACTTTCTCCAAAAGTCTCTGCAATTATCTATTCACCACCTCCACTTGACTACTTGTTTGAAAGTGGTATGGTGTAGCCACTCTATGCTGAACTTCATATCTCATTAAAAATGCAACAAAGGGCTGATTGCAAAAATGGGATCCTTCATGACTGATAATGGCCCTATGCACTCTAAACCTATTAAATATCTTCTTGATGAACCGTTGTATCACCTTACCATCATTTATTGGAGTGGTTAATGCCTAAATGCCCTTATCAATGGTAGGTGGTGGGAGCTTCTCATTGACTTCCATCTTCACCTTATTCACATCAATTCCATTGCATGATATTTTGTGACCCAAGACTACTCCTTTATGAACCACAAAGTGATATTTCTCCCAATTCAACACTATTGAACCAAAAGAGATTCCACCTTATTTTGATGATGATAAAACATATTTTCTACTGATATTTTTCTTTAAGTGTGTATAAGGACAGGTATTAATGTTTACATAAGAAGAAAGTTGATAAAGTTTGATTGTCCCAGATGAGGATAGATCAATCGACCAAATGGCAAGGATCGACCGACTGAATGAAGAAATCAAAGAGGTTGGTCAATTGAATATATATTGGTCGACCGAAAGCTGATTGAATGAAGATCTACAGACCACACCATTAAATCGCCTGACCGAATGTACACTTTCAGAAGATTGGTCGACTGACTGAAGCTACTGGCAGACTGAAGGAAGGAAAGCAATGAAGACTGATCGATTGAAGATGCCTATCAGTTGACCAAATGAAGAAGATTATGAGCAAATTATTAGAAATGCTCATATTACACAATGGTCTGAAGATCTGTACAATGGTCTAAGGATTAGCAAACGAATGTTGGATATTTTGCCAATGATGATATTAATCCATGTTTACACTATAAATAGATGATTAAGTAAATATTTGTAGCAAGGTCTTAAGAACGAGTTCTTATCTGAGTTTAAGTTTTTTTGCTGTGTGAGATACAAGCATATTCGTGTGTTTGTTATTATAAGGTTATTCTTCAGCCTTAAAAAGAGAGATAAGAGGTTATTCTTAAGCCTACAAAAAGGAATTTGTCAAAAGGTTATACTTGAGCCTTTAGAATAATAGAGAGGGTTATCCCTGAGCCTAAAAGGAGGTTGTAGCCTTTAGAATAGTAGAGAACGTTATCCTTGAGCCTAAAAGGACGTTGTAAGTTAAATTTATATTTGCATTACTTATTCCATATTTAATAAAGTACAAGTTCCTTTTCATTTTATTTATTTCATATTTATTTTAGATTCTGCAAACTTTATTGAAATTTTTATGTATTTCTTGCTTAAATTTTTTATTTTTTAACCTAATTCACCCCATTCTTAAGTTCCATTTAGGACCAACAATTTATATCGAGCGTAGGTCTTAGTTAGGGCTTAAATTCTAGTGAATTTGTGAGGATAGATCAAATGGCACACTTCATAAATTCTGTAGATTCTTCATATAGTTTAGATGGGCATAACCTATATAGAACAACTTTTTTCGATGGTAACAATTACATGTATTGGAAGAATAGGATGATGTGTTACTTAATGGGAGAAAATATCGATTTATGTATGATGGTAATTCAACCATTTTCTATGCCTACCAAACTAACAGGTAATGAGGTTGTTTTAAAGAAAGAAAATGAATGGAACATAGAAGAGAAAAATCTATTTCTTTGAACTATAAGGCTGTGCGTATTTTGTATTATGGTTTAAGTATGGAAGAGTACAATAGAATTTCAATGTGTGAAACTGCATATGATATAGGCTGTTGTATTGGTTTGGTGACCTTAAAACTTTCAATGATTTTGAAACGATTTTATTTTGAAAACAAACAGAATAAAGACAAGTGCACCTATCACAAAAGTAATATAATGGAGTAATTTCAGACTCCAAATGTTGATCTCACATTGAAAAGAATTTCTTAATTGCTATGTTTATCATATTACAATTATTTAGAAAAAAATTCAAACAATTGGATTAAAAATCTGAAAATTGCTAAAACTAGGCTAACTTGGCTTAAACTCTTCAAAAACGATTTTTAATTGCTTCTGAAAAATTTTGAAAATTACCAATTGTGTAAATTAGCTAAGGATTAGATGATTGATGATTAAATTGAGCTTTAACACACATTATGGTCTTATTAAAGTTCCTTCACAAAAGCAAAACAAAGATATGGTTAAGACTTTGCTTTTTCACCATTTAATCTTGTCTAAAGTTTGGTTATGCTTTAAATCAAATTAATGGGCTTTAATTTCAAGAAGATGAGTTCTAGAAAATTAATCTCAAATCTCTAACTTTCACTAAAAATCTAGGTTTGTTCACGTAAGGATTAATTCATGTTGCTTAGGATTTTTCTAACAATTTAAGATGATTTCTCATGCTTAACTTGTCTTAAAAATAATCTGAAGTGGCCAACCCAAAATCAGTTCATTTAAACCTTCAATAAACAAAATGAAAAACCTTTACATGCCTTTGAGCTCTCTTAAATCATATAAACATCAATCCTTAGAAATTAAAATGATTTAGCCACACATATTGATCAAGACATACAAAATATACAACTTATGTAACATATATTGATAGATCTATAAATACAGGCTGAAATAATGAGTTTAGAGTGTACAAAACAGGTTTGTAGAACTTTTGGATGTTTCTTGTAACTCCCAACTTGACATGGATTGCAACATAGCCCTTGATTTGAATCAAACTTGCAAAAAAATCAAAGAAAATATAAGGGTATAAGAATAAGAACAAATACTTTGATTAATCTGAAAGTGAGAGCATAACAATCAGTAATTTGAGTAAGAAACCCCCTTAAAATGAGTTATAAACTCATAACTATGCTTATACACCAAGTCAAATGTTCAGAAACTCAAAAAAAATGACCCTGCTAGGGAACTATTAATGGTCAGAAATGAGAGGGTTTCTTTAAGTTTTTACTCTAATCTTCATCATTAAGCTCCATCCTACAAATTAAACATAATAACACATAAATTTAACAATTAAGCACTGAAATAAGGGTCATAATTAAACAAATTAACCATTAAAACTCTATCAATTTGACCCCTAACAATGGCACACTTTGGAAATCACTCATGAAGGTACGAATCAAGTCAAAGAGACTAAAATTAGCCTGTTACTTATGATTATGAAATGTTTAGAATGATGCATGATGAAACTATTTCCACTATGTATGCATGATTTAACAATATCATAAGGATGCTAAAAGGTTTAGGTAAGACCTATTCTAGTGTTGAGCTTGTTAAGAAAATCTTGATATCACTACCAAAGACATGAGAAACAAAGGTAACTATGATACAAGAGGCCAAGGATCTCAACACACTTCCCATCGACGAGTTTATTGGGTCACTTTTAACGTACGAAATAATGATTAAAAATATCAACGAGGAACAAGAGATACCAAAGAAGAAAAATGTGGCCTTGAAAGAATCCAGAAGAGAAGAAAGCGATAATGAAGAATCATCGTTTAGGAGTGAGAATGAGAAACTAGCATTTATCATGGGAAGACTAAAGAAGTTTATAAGAAATGCCTTAACATGTCGAAAAGTTATTTCGTTTTCTAAAAATAAATTTTCTAACATAACGTGCAATGATTGTGGTGAAAAAGGACACTTGAGATCACAATGCCCATAATTACAAGAAGACATAAGAAAAGACGAGAAGAAAGAAAAGAAGACATGGAAGAAAGATAAATCCAAGAAAAAGAAACCATTGAAAGCCATATGGTTCGAATCTAGCAAATCTGAAGAAGAAGAAGAAGAAGTGGCCAACATGTGTTTTATGGCACACAATAAGGTATGTTGTTCTCTTAATGAAGATGAATATGATTATTCATGTGATGAAGTGTTAGAACACATAAAAGAACTAACCAAGAAAAACAAGGAACTGCATGACAAAAATAAAAGTATGTTAGATGAGTTAGATGCATGCAAAACAGAAAATGAGAGCCTTAGAAAAGTCATAAGTTTAATCAACAAAGACAATGATAAATTTGTTGACAAAAATAGATCCCTAAAGAAAGAAATTGAGTCCCTTAGAGATTCTCTTGAAAAATTCAACAAAGGAAAAGGAAAACTAGATACATTAATAAGTATTCAGAAGTACAAAAATGACAAACATGGTTTTGGGATACAACAATTCATCTATCAGTAAAACCACCTTTGTTAAAGGCAAAATTTTAGAGGATGAAAGTTTATCAAAAATTGCTCATAATTTATTTAGTAAACCTCAATCCAGACATCCTGGATTCTTATATACTCAAAAGCCTAAAAAATTGTTTCAAAGGCAAATGAATTATTGAAAATTATATGTGCAACCTAGACAACATTTTCACAAAATTTACAATGTGTTTAGACAAAGAAATTTTACTCCTCTGTTTTGTTCATATTGTGAACGACATGGACAAATATCTTATTTTTGTTTTGATGATGTAAACAATTTCTCTAAAAGTTATAAGGACTATAATTTTCAGGAGAAAAAACGAATGAGGATTCCAAAAATTAGATAGTTTTTCTTAATTCTATTTCCTAATGATTATTTATTATTTTTCGACCTACTGAAGTTTATATCGCCCTTCTCTTAGGTTTGATCGATCGAACCACTAACATTGGTTGACCTAGGGTGGTTCGGTTGATCGATAGATCAAAGTTTATTTGTTCGATCGACCGATGTACTAGTCCAATCGATTGATAGGTAAAAAATCTCATTTTTTTTCTCCATCATTCATAAATTGATTTATGTTTTACTTATACTTCTTAAATATTTCTTAAAGATTTGTGATAGTTGTTCTAACTTTTTCTTTTAATTTTAACTATGTGATTTTATTCAAGTTTATAGTTTTAAAGGGTACGAGTTCAGTATACTAACATCTAAGGATGGTAGATAAGATAGGTACCTAAATTATTTTATCTGTCTTGTAGGATAAGAGAAGAAGCAAATGGTATGTAGACAGTGGTTGTTCATGAAATATGACTAGGGGATCCCTCACAGTTTATCACCTTCAAGAGTAAGGATGAAGGATTCATCACTTTTGGGGACAATTCCAAGGGTAAGGTAATTAGCATTGGAAAAGTAGGTAAGAATAACATTCCTTTAATCGATAATTTTTTACTTGTTGAATGCCATAAATATAACTTATTGAATGTCAGTCAATTATGTGATAAGAACTACAAGGTTAGTTTTTTAGGAGATGAGTATATTGTCTCTAAGATAGATAACGATAATATCATGTTCTTAACAAAACGGGAAGAAAATATTTACATTTTTTATCTATATTGTGTTACTAATCTCAAAGAAAAGTGTTTAATTTCCTTGAGTGAATGCACTTAGACTTGGCATCGATGTCTTAGACCTGCAAGGATGAATCTTCTCTTAAAGCTCACTTCAAAAGAACTTGTTAGATGACTTCCAACTATAAAATATGAAAAAGTCAAAATTTGTAGAGCATGTCAAATGGAAAAATAAGAAGCTCTTTTCAAAGTAAGAAATACGTAACATCTTCTAGAATACTCAAACTACTTCATATGGATTTAGATGGTCCTACTAGAGTAGCTAGTTTAAGAGGAAAATCATATGCATTTTTTATTATTAATTTTTTCAATTGTTTTTCTTAGGTTTGATTCTTAAGTTTGAAAGATGAATGTTTCAATCTTTTGTTAGTTTTGTAAAGAAAATTCAAAATGAAAAGTCCTTATCTATTGCATCTATTAGAAGTGATCATATTAGAGAATTTGAAATGATATGTTTGAATGTTTTGTGACGATCATGGCATTATGCATAATTTTTCTACACTTAAGACACCTTAATAGAATAGTGAAGTAGAAAGAAAAAAATAGATCGTTACAAGAAACGATACGAACTATGATAAATGAATATGTTTTGCCAAGATATTTTTTAACTGAAGCCATTTCATGTGCATGTCATGTCATCAATAGGGTGAACATTAGACATAAGTTAGATAAAACACATTATGAGCTTTTGAACGAAAAGAAACTAAGAATTAGTCATTTCAAAGTTTTTGGTTACAAATGCTACATTTTGAATATTAAAGATAGTTTGAAAATTTTCAATTCTAAAACAAATGAAGGCATTTTCTTAGGATATTATTTATCTAGGAAAGAATATAGAGTTTACAATAAGAACTCTCATGTCATTGAAGAGTCTATCAATGTTGTTTTTAACGAAACTAATCCTTTCGAAAGAAAGAAAGTACTTGAGTTTGATGATGTAGATTTATCCAAGTGATTAGAAAATCGTTCTCTTAAAGACAATGGAAAAACATCACAAATTCTTAAACTAAATAGAGAATAAGGACACGATGAGCTACTAAGAGATTGGAAATCAAGAAGGATCATCCAGCCAATTAATTATAGGTGATGTTCACTAAGGGATAACCACTAGATCTCAATTTAATTTATCTCATATTGCTTTCATTTCAATGATTGAACCTAAAACAATAAAAGAGGCTCTAGATGATGAGAAGTATATTTTTGCAATGAATGAGGAATTAGAACAATTTGAATGAAACAAAGTTTGGACCTTAGTATCTAGACCCACATATCATCCTATAATAGATACTAAATGGGTGTTTAAGAATAAACTAGATGAACAAGGTAATATTGCTATAAACAAAGCAAGACTAGTAGCTAAAGGGTATAACCAAGAAGAAGGAATATATTATGATGAGACATTTGCCCCCGTGGCTAGGTGAGAGGCTATTAGACTACTTCTTGCATTTGCATCTTACATGGGTTTTAAATTGTTTCAAATGGATGTCAAAAGTGCATTTTAAATGGATTTATTTAAGAAGAGGTGTATGTTGAACAACCCCCCCCCCCAATTTTTGAACTTCATGATCCATCCGAATATGTTTTCAAACTTTTTAAAGCATTGTATGGTTTAAAAAGAGCACCTAGAGGTTGGTATAATAGATTAAGTATATTTTTTTCTTGACAATGGATTTAAAAAAGGGAAATATACTCCATCTTATTTATTAAGAAAGATCAAAGTGCTTTATTAATTTTTCAAATAAATGTTGATGATATTTTTTTGGTACTGCTGATGAAAATTTGTGTAAAAAATTTGCTAAGTCTATGAGTAGGGAGTTTAAGATGAGCATGATAGGAGAATTTCATTTTTTCCTCGGACTCCAAATCAAACAATTAAAGGATGTCATCTTCATCAATCAATCAAAGTATACACAGAAACTCCTTAAGTGGTTCGTTATGGATCAAACAAAGCACTTAGGGACTATCATAAGAACATCTACCAAATTAAATAAAGATGAAGATAGAAAAGTGGTTGATGAAAAATTATGTCACGATATGATAGGTAGTTTGTTGTATTTAACTGCTAGTCATCCTAACATTATGTTTAGTGTTTGTTTGTGTAAACGTTTTCAATCTTCCCCTAAAGAATCACAATTACTAGCTGTTAAATGCATTTTGCGTTACTTAAGAGGATCATTGCTTTTGGGAATTTGGTATCCTAAAAATGACTGTTTGGATTTAGTTAGGTATTCTGATGCTAATTATGTGGGTAGTTTTCTTGATAGAAAAAGTACATATGGTGTATGTCATTTATTAGGAAATGCATTAGTTTCATGGTTTTGTCGAAAACAGAATTCTGTTGCCTTATTTACAGCGGAAGCCGAATATGTGGCTACTGGTAGTTGTTGTACTCAAGTCTTATGGCTTAAAGAACAACTTAAAGACTATGGTTTGCATCTTCATGGAATTCCAATTCGATGTGATAAAAAAAGAACTATTTGTTTGACTAAAAATCCTATCCAACACTCTAGGACTAAACGTATTGAAATTCGTTATTATTTTATTCGCGATCATATGCAAACTAGAGATATTGAACTTGAGTTTGTTGATACATTGCATCAATTAGCGATATTTTTATTAAACCTATATGTGAAGATCATTTTTGCGCAATTAGAAGAGAAATTAGTGTGATTGATGGAAATTCTCTATGATCTTTTGTGTTGATTCCAAAAAAGGGAAGAGGTATGTGATATTAAATATTCGTTGTTTATCGTATGCATGAATTTAGGGGGAGTTGAGTTTTTACATATTTTTATAAAGTCTTAAACTTTTGTATAATTTAAGGGGAGTTTATATCTGTTTTACATACTTTAATATCACATGGTTTTGTCATCACCAAAAAGGAGGAGATTATTGAACTAAAAGAGGTTCCACTTTATTTTGATAATGACAAAACATCTTTCTTATTGACATTTTATTTAAGAGTGTATAAGGATAGGTTTATTAGAGCATTTAAGTAAGAATATTGATTGCCCAGATAAGTGGAGGACTGGTCGACCGAATATAAGTCAGTCGATCGCATACTAGTACTGAAGAGGGTATCGGCCGATCTAAGGGAAATTGATCGACCGAATAATAGCGATTGGTCAACCGAATGAACGTATTGAGGAGATCAACTAACTGAATGAACAAATTTAGAAAATTGGTTGACCGAACATGACTTATCAGTCGACTGAACAAAGAAGATTTCACAACAGATTATTTGCAACATCATATTGCTCAATGAATAAAAGATTTGCACAACATTCACAAAGTTTATTCAACGATTACTAATATTAGAAAACAGTCAGATTGAACATTAATGCGCTCCAATGGTTATTTACCTCATTTCTCTACCTAAAAGGGAGAAGAAGCAAGGAGCGATTAATGAATTACAACAGAGTATACCGAGTCTGAAAAGTGAGTTTATAACTTTTTTGTGTATTTTGTTTTGAGTCTTTTGATAAGTAAGTATAAGCTTTATTTCTTTATTGTGAGGTTATGCTTGAGCCATAAAAGAATTTGTAAAGTTATTCTTGAGCCTATAAAAAGGATTTGAGAGGTTATTTTTTAGCCTAAAAAAAAGTAAGAGAGGTTATTCTTGAGTCTTAAAAAAGAAAAGTGGGTTATCCTTGAACCTAAAAGGGTTTGCAAGTTATAATCAATTTTACATTTGTATTTCTTATCTTACTTTCAATAATTACAAGCGGTTTTCATCTTATTTGTTTCATAATTATTTATTTAGCTTCTGCAAATTATTGTTGATTTTATTCTTATGTTTTTTACTTAAAATTTTCTTGGAACTTAATTCATTCCCTCTTACGTGTCATTTAGGACCAACAATCCTTTAATCGATTCATTAAAAAAAAATCCATGCAATACCATAAACACAAATAACACGTCTTGATTATGTATCCTATATGCAACATACTAAACATGAATGCATATGCATGATTGAGCGCTTTCAACACATGGTAAGACCAAAGGGAAGACTTATATAATCTGACAACTCTTCAGCCTAGTTTCGAGGAGGATATTGACTCTAATGAGGAGCCCAACGAGTCAGAACCTCCTTCTTCACGTCCTTGTTTTGGCGCTAGTATTTCGAGTTCCAAATCCTTAAAGATTTCCATGGGTGCCATACACTGGCTACTTCTATAGATTAACGTCCAACTAGACCACCAACAGAGGTAGATTAATAAGATCTAGAAGCATTTAAGATTTAGGGCTTTAGGATTTAGTATTTAAGGACATTGTTGTAAATTTTTGTTTTGCTTAAATATTTATGTATTTTTTGTCTTATTATTAATCATATTAAAAATTATTATTATCTTTTGCATTTCCTATTTTTTTGGATTTTTACACAACTATATTACTCTTAAATCTAAAACATAATCGCTTAACAATATCAGGGAAGTTTGCATATTCCGATCTCTCTTTTGATTGTTTATTTTGATTGTTTGAACATTAGTGGAAAAGTTCAACTTAAGTTTAAATGGAGGGAATTAGGAATAGTAATCTAATGAAACTTGAATTTTTGTGAACTTGTATATGATATTGTCCATCTACTATATATAATCATTTATAATCATATTATCTTTTATTTACTTAATAAAGAATTATTAAGAACTGATAGTGATAACTTTGATATTTCATTTATTTTTTTCTTAATGGTTACTTAAATGTTAATTAATATGCTTTAATTCAATTAATGTAGTTAATATAGTTAGTATTGATTATCTTTTACTCATTATGAATTCTCTTAATTATAGATATGAATTATGTATATGATGTTAACTCTTTATACATGATGATTGAATTCTTAATAATATTTTATATAGATTTTTGTGTGAATTTGAATAAGATGTCTAATTTAAGTGATTTTGATAAAAATTTTAAAATTTTGAGGCACTTATAATTATAAATTTGTATGAAAAAGATAAGATGGAGTATAAAATGCACTTTTCAAGATATGATGGAGCATAAAGCTCACATGCCATTGAATTATCTTAGGAAAATTGCAAGATTATTCATATGAGTTTAGTAAAATCTGATATTATATGTTAGAATTGGATTTATTATATATTTTAAACCAAAGTTGGAAATCCATGATTAAGAGTGAATTAGGATCTGGTAGCTAAGTGTTTGACATATATTTAATTGTCATTAAGAAAATTCTAAATGGGTATCTAGATAAGTTGTGGAGGACAAGTAATAGTTTAGGTATTAGGGAATCAATAGGGATGTGTTAAATAGGTTATGTTATTTTCACCTATATCTATCTAAGAATTTGCAATAGTTATGTGTGTTTTTGGCTAGTATGAACATTCAAGCTCAATTGGGGATTTAGATGTATAAAAGGCAAATTTTAAACAAGTTTGGTAAAAGACGAACAGTGGTTTATCATAGTACCATTGATATCACTATGAAGTATCGTTGAAGTCTTAGATAAAGATAGGGAACCAACATCGCCAGAGAATAGCATCATTAATCTTAAGGTGAATCGTCATTATATTACTAATTAAAGTCGGAATATAAAAGAAAGTCTATAACAACATTGTTTTAAATCATGTAAATTGTCGTTGATGATTAGATTATAGATAGTGAATCAAAGTTACCTTATAATGACACTGTTGTTCCCAATTCTAAGGGCTATTATACTCTCAAACATTGTGACTAAGTAGGTTTTTAAGATCAATTAAGAGATTTCATTCTCTATTTGAACTTAAAATCTTAGGTGGTTATCTAATAATGTAATATGGTAGAGAGCTCAACAGTTTTAGTTTATTCTTAGATAGGTTTTCTCTAAAATTTTATAGTAGAGACATCAAGTAGTAAGTTTAAGAGTTCCAAAAGTAGTTTCAAGGGATTGGGGTAAATTTAAAATTAGGATATCCAAATTTTAGTTGTATCTCATACTCTTTATTCTTCTTGTATCTTAACTCTAAATTTTCATCAATTATTATGCATTTTTTAGTTATATCTTATGCTTAATGAAAGTTATATACAGTTTGTTAGTCCCAGTGGCACTTAAGAGGGATGAGTGAATTAGGTGCTTTCAAAAATTTGTCTAAGTTATTAGTCCAATGTTCACCATTCTTACTATTTCACAAAAGCTTAATAATATTTTAACATAATTCCTAATTTACAAAATACCCTATTCAATTTATGAAAGCTAAATAAATAAAGATAAAGAAAATATAAACAATTACACAATTATATGAATAATATAAACACCTTATAAAATTAAAGGGATAACTATAAAGAATTTATGGGAAGAAAGGTCCGAATGATTTATATTAGTTCATAGATGTCCACTTTTTCTTACATGTAGTCCTTAACAATCTATTGAAAATTTTCCTATAAAAAAGGACAAGGATAATCTCAAACTAGTCATTTATGATCATTGGCAAATATTCTAGAGCATTACGATTATTTTAACATTGAAAACTAGCCGTTGTCACATAAAATTTTGACATTAATGATAGTTTATTTGATGGATAATGACATTATTAAAGGTATTATGAATCGCTGTTGATCTCTAAAATGGAGACATCAATGCGGGTTATCAGTGGGGCGCTATTATACTCATTTAAAATCTCCATTGACCACCTAAAAACACATAAAAACTTGACCAAAATTGACAAAATCCATCCTAGATCAATTCGTAACATAATTAACCATAATTTAACACATTTTACATAATACTAAACACTTCTTAACTCAACTTATCACAATCACACTCAAGTCAATCCAATTTATCGATTCATTAATCTATTAATCTAACCAATATTAGTTATCCAATTAACTTAATCCTATAACTTCATTTTACACAAATCCTTAACCAATTCACATAATTTTAAATACAAGGCTTACCATATAAGTTATACCAAATTAAAACCTAGTTACCAACTCACCCTTTAATCAATTCATCAATTCATTAACATATATAACTATCAATAGGTATTCAAACATAAAATCACATACAAATCCTCTTAATTATACATCCTATATGAAAATCACTAAACATAAATATAATATGCATGATATGAGCCCTTAGACATATGATAAGACCAAAGATAAGAGTTACAATAAAACTCCCTCAAATGAACTATGAACATACTATCTTGTACTTGAAATTTCATATTCAATCTTCAAGATGACATTTAATGCTTCTCTTCTTATCAACGTAGTCTTCAACCATTTTCACATATTCTTTAATACTTCAACATAAACATATCTATCAACTCTAAGGCTTTAATTATGCATTTAAAAAGAAGTTCTTCATCAACCTATCTCACAAATACATTAATAAAGACATTTTTTCATCATCAGAACAATGGGGGAATCACCATTTGATTCGAAAATCTCCCTTTTTTTATGATGACAAAACCATGTGTATTAGAAAGCACAAATCACATAGAGAGCAAAATATTCATACAAGAAATCACATACTAAGCAAAATACTTATACAAGTCACTCATACAAAACATATCCATATCCAAAAGCACAAATCACATACCAAGAAAAGTATTATACAACAAGTTATATATGAAGCAAAATACTCATGCAAATCACTCATACAGGATACATTCATATACAATCATCAAGCATTCAATAATAGCTACCCTTTTGTAATATCACACATCTCACCCTCTTTTTGTAATCATAAAAAAGTACACATATAAAAAGGTATAATAATCCTTAATAATATATAAAATTCACATGAGATAATAATCAAACATCTTCTCGTCTTTTGTCACATAATCTTTCCAAAAAACAAAGAAAACCATATAAAAAATGTTGAGTGTTATACTAAACCAAACACCCTCCCCCTTAATAAAACATAATATGACAAATTCAACATCATCCAAAGTCAAAGGGGATCTTCATCAACTAAAATCTCATTTAAAAAATTTTAAACACATATCATCATAAAAAATGATACCAATCGTTTTCAAAAAGTGATTCACTCTTAAAATCACATACTTGATAACAAATTCATTAAAATGGGACTTATTTATACTAATTGTTAAAAAAAAGATTTGATACCAATTGTTGATATTGTTAACAACAACAATCAATTTTAAAAACGTGATACCACTTATTAAACTATACCAACAGTCTACACCAATTGTTGAAAAATGAGTTAATGATACTAATTACCGAAAAAAAAAGTCCTAATGCAAATTGTTAATCATGCTTAAAACAATCATATAATACAAAATATCATAATAAACAAGCACCAACAAGACATCAAATATCATTTACCAATGCAAAAGGGGATACTTCACCTTTATACATGTTAATTGGTAAATTCCATAGGTTTTAAGGCATTACACTTAGTATTTTTACCCATTAATTGCATAAATTATGTAACGTAAAAGCTCTTTTTGCTAAGTTTTAGATGTATGATGATCTTGGAACTTTCAGATTGGAATTGAAGCAAAAAGGAGTGAGAAAAATGTAGAACAAGGGATCAATGATGGCTTCTAAGATTGATTAATGAGATTGTTAATCCTTGAATAACCACCGTTAAAGTCCCGATATAGGGAGTATAATGGTGTTAGTATAATGGTGTTATTATGCCAAAGTTAAACAATATTAAAGTCATTGTCAGAAAAAAAAAAGCAATTAGGATGCAACGAATTAACGATTGTGCCCTTATTTTTTTCCCTACTTAGTAAAAACTTTAGCAGCCACACTTGGAACTTTATAAACACTTATTTTTGTCACTTTTGAGTAGCTAGAATTAGAGATTAGATCAAACACTCATCTTAGTTAAATTTTCTCTTATTTTCTTCTCAGTCTTTCATTACTTTGTTACTAGAACTTAAAGTAGCATACAAGTGGAAAAAGAATCCAAAACTTAATAAGGAGTGATCATCTTCTTGTTGAGTTTTGTATTTTTGTATTTTTTTCTCTTTTTATTGACTCTATACTCATATTTCATTTAATGAATATGCTTATTATATCTTTATCTTGCATTTTCTTGATGAATATGTGTATGTAACTTGTTTGGGCTAAAGTTAAAAATTAAATGGTTATGAACATATTGGGTAATTGGTTTTTAACTTAATTGAATTCTTATTTTTCATAGCTTAGCTTCATCATCTAAGTTAGTGCCTTAGATAATTTATCTTCCATAATTATTGGGTTTTAATTATTGGAAAGTCAACTGGGTAACATACTTGAATTTAAGAGTGGAAAAAGCCTTAGACTTTTATGTGAGGATTCTTAAATTTAATCAACTTGCATTTAGGCTTCTTGATATTCACACCTTTTATTCCAAGTTACTTTTGGATCAAGTAGATAATTGGAGTCTAAAAGAGTTCTTTGATCATTAGTAGTGTCTTGATTAAGTGATGTAATTCCTAAATCATTACCCTCATACAAGAAGAAGTGATTAATCCATTGAAATTCGGAGCCTTAGGTAAATTATTTCTTGGAAAAGTCTTAGTCATAATTCAATGTTAGATTGGGTTTTCTTTAGTATTTCATTAATTGATTAAATTGTAATTTCACATAATCCAAAACTTAATCGTCTAAGTAATTTGACATTATTTGACTTTATATTTGCACTTTGGTCCATGTAGAATACCATACTCAATATACTCACCATTATATTACTTGTTGATAAGGCGCTTATTTTTTTTATTATTCTAGGTTCGAATTAGATTGATTTTACTTATATATAGACCACAACGATATAATTAAAAGCAAGAAATAAATAAAAAATTCAAAATTTCATTTAACACCACCTCATCGACATAAATAAGATTCAAACTCTCTTGTGATACCTATTAAATTACTTCATAAAACTCGATATTCGTGTTAAATATATCAAACTCTCAATTTGAATAAATCTCCCTAAGTTATTGAAAGTTATGTAAAAATTTTGCAAATTTCAAAGTTTGAACAATTTTGAAAATTTTTAATTTAAGACTCCCCCTAAATTCATGAATTTTCATCAAAACTTCAAACTTCATATAAAAAGATATGAGACGCATGAAGAGAGTTATAACACATCAAATATATGATAATAAATATTAAATGATTTAAAACACAAATACGACATTCCTAAATTCATGCTTTGTCATTTAAAATGCTCATATAATGGAGTAACCACATGAAATGGGTAAACAAGTCTAATGAATATCAAATTTCATAATTAAAAAAATATCATTAAAAAACTCCCCCTTTCAATGAGAATCCCATAAAATATGCATCAGTCCTCTTTTTTTTTTTTAATTTAAAAAATACACAATGCAAAACTTCCACAAACTCAAATTTTCAAGATTGAAAAATCAAACAACTTAATAATGAAGGCATATGCAATTCAAACGTCACTTATGATTTCAAAAATCAATTTTAAAAACTTAAATGCCATCAATTTCTTCATTTCTTACAAGACTAATTATTTCATTCATTGCAAAGGTTTCATGTTTCAACTCCTCCTAGGGAAGATAAAATTTCATGCATCAAACAAACTTCAAGTCCTATAATATCCTAAAACCATAAAAATTTCTAATGATGTCTAAAATATCAAATATTTTATACAACCTTTGAATGCCATGTCATGAAAATTTTGAAAAAAAACCTTAAGGAATTTAAATAATTTCAAGATGTATGAGTCTAATGTATTATGAAACCTTCAAACCTTTTTCATAAACCAATGTATGTGGGTGATTCATCAAGGTTTATCAAAATAAAACTTTTTAGTAAACAATTTTATCAAAATAAATCCTCCATCTTTATCAAACTTCTAATGTCCCCTTAAATAAAAGAAATACTTTAAAAATATGTTAGTGCAAATTTGGAAACATGAGAGGGATTAAACTTTCATAAATAATGTCAAAAATCATGATCATCAAAGTATCAAAGTACTCTTACATGCTTCCTTATACAAATTTTAATGTAAAATCAAGTCATGTAATCCATAAAGAATCTAAAACAATTAACAACCAATCAAAGTAATAAGAAAACTTGAATCATCATATTAAGGCATTTAGCAAGGCATGATGTTTAGTTTTTGTAGTCATGCAAAACCTAAACATGTAGTAATGTCATTCCCACAGATTTTAAAAAATTGGCATCATTTGCGGGCATCAAGATACTTAATGGCCATATCCATGCATTCTTAAACATGATTTCTAATGCAAAAATATGATGATGCTTTAAAAATGTTTATCTAGGCATTTTGATTTTCTAATCATGTAAAACATATCATGACCTTAAATTAATCAAAATGTAAAGCATCAATTAAGAATATTTATTAAGAAACATAAATTGTTTCATAAAACATCCTAAGCATGACTTCAGACAATTAAGACATGCAAAGGTATTTTCAATATACAAATCACAAATAATATGCAAATAATAAATAACACCAATGTGTACCTCCCTTTTTTGTTTATCACCAACTTCTTTACTTGATTTCTTTACTTCTTTGGTTTAACAATGTTTGTTGGTGATTTCCTCTTCCTTAGCTCTTGAACATACCATTAAAAAACTTATAAAATAAAAATAAGGAATTTTTGGTATTCACATCATCTTGGGTCCTTGAATGTTAGTAGCATGCCTATCTCGATCATTAGGTGAAACATTCACATTTCTTAAAATATCGTAAAAAAATTGATGAACATGTCCATAACATCCACAATACTAACAAAAAAATGGTGCATGTGAATTATATTCATTTATATGAACATGTGTCAATTTAGATTCATTAAAACTCTTAGACATGTCATCGGAATAGTAATGACATCTCATGTTACTCCTAGGTGAATTTCTAAATCTAAACATTCTTCTTTGATGAAACTTTTGTCTAGAAAATGCATTCCATGTCCTAAAATGAACATCATAAACATTTCTTGATGTATGCATGTGAACTCGAGGATCATAGGAAGAAATGGCTCCGACTTTTCTTTTATGCGGCCTATATGCATCATTTTGATGATATGTATTAAAAGGGAAATTATGTTCATTTTTATGCACATACAGATTCTTTCTATATAATGGTCTTAATATATGTAAAAAAAATCTTCTTATAATCAGAGTTAAATGTTGTAGGCATAGATGATAAAGAAACATTTTCAATGGATGACCTAGGTTCTTCTTCCTCTTCTAAGTTCTTTCCGTTAAGAAATTTAGTCATACTAAAGAAAGATTCGTTGTCCCTTGTATAACTTAGACCATATCTATCATTTATAATTTTTTGTGCTCCCAATATTGATTCAAAATTTTCTTTTCCTTTAGTGAAACTAGACAATGATTTCTTGACAGTTTCTAATTCCTTTCTTAGTATTGCATTTTCTTCTAACAATTTTTGCATATCACACTTAATGACATTCTTTGATTCTAACATGTCATGCATATCATCTTGTAAGTTCTCATTTTCTATCTTGTATGAATCAAATGATTTTAATGTTTTCCTATGGTTCGTGGTGAAGTCCTTCCTATTTTTAAGCAAAATTTACAAATATTATACCAATTTATTAGAAGACAAATCTACTTCACAATCTACATTATTATAAGGACTTTAGCATGTAGAGTCATCATCATCATGAGTTTTAGAACAAATAACTATAATATCATTACAAGTATTAACACTTGAGAATACCTCTAGTTGCTCCACTAAGCTTGTGTTGAATGCTTCTTGCTTAGGTGGCTTCAACTTCACTTCTGGCTTAAAAGGTTCAAATTCTTATTAAAAATAATTGATGCCTTCACACAAAATTTCTAATCTGCACCATATAGCATTACCATAAACACACATTGAAACCTTTTTAAAAAATCTTCTTTCTAAAGCATAATGTAAAATATTCAATGATTGGTTATTTAAGGACATTAATTCCATATCCTCAAAGTCCCATTTTTTTTCATCTTTAAGAATAAATTTTATTAGAACATAGGGACCTTTTGCCACTATTCTCCACAAAATTATACTGTTTCCCATTATGAACATTTTTATTCTCTTTTTCCAAACCTAAAAGTCTTCTCCACTAAACAAAAGGGGTACATATGTGTTTTTGTTGAAAAGTGCCATATTCTTTACTCACTAAGTTACTAGAATTAATTTATGTCAAACCTATACTCTAATATCAATTGTTAGTCCTAAATACACCTAGGTGTGAATTAGGAGTTTAAAAAATTCTTCTAAGTTATTACTCCTATGTTCACTAATCTTACTTTTATGGGCTCTTAAACAATATTTTAACACAATTTTTAATTCATAAAATACTCTATTCAATTTGTAGAAGTTAAATAAATAAAGATAAAAAATAAAAATTATATGAATAAAATAAACAACTTATAAAATTAAGGACATAATTGTAAAGACTATAAGCAAAGAGAGACACAGATGATTTATATTAGTTCAAAGAGGTCCACTTTCTCCTCTATCTTATCCCCAACATCCTATTGAGATTTTCACTATAAACAAGAACAAGTTATGAATCCTTTTTTAGGCTTAAGGATAACCTTTACAATTTGTTTTCACTAGGCTCAAAAATAACCTCAAGCCTCTTTCTTAATTTGATTCTTCTTACAGAACCTTTTAAAAAGTCACTTTTGACTCACCAAGGTGTTTAAGTGCTCACCCTACACTTAAAATGGATGCATGCAACTACCAAACTTCACAACACCTACAAAAACTTAAACACAAACTCTCTGCGTAAGATTTTTTCTCACACACTTGATATATAAAATTTATGTAAAAAAATCTATTTATAGGTATAGTATCTCAAACTAGCCGTTTATGACTATTGCCCAACGTTATAAAGTTTTGAAATCGTTTTACCGTTGAAAACTAGCCATTATTGCTTGAAATATGGAAATCAATGATAGTTTCTTTGATGCATAACAACGTTGTTAAAGGTATGATGAACCATAATTTATCTCTAAAACAGGGACATTAATATGGGTTATGAATGGGTGCTGTTTTACTCCTATAAAATCATCGTTGATCTCCTAGAAACATACAAAAACTTGGCCTAAACATATACAATCCATTATAAATCAATTACTAACATAATCAACCACAATTTAACACATTTTACAAAATACTAAACACATCTTAACTAAACTTATCACAATCATACTCAAGTCAATCCAATTTTCTGGATTTCATTAATTCATTATTCTAACCAATATCAATTATCCAATTAACCTAAACTTATAACTTCATTTTACAAAAATTCTTAACTAATTCACACCATTCAACATATAAGGCTTACCATAAATTTTTTGTCAATTTAAACTAATTACCAATTCATTATCTCATCCTTTAATCAGTTCATCAATTCATTCACACATATATAACTATCAAGAGGATATTCAACAAAAAAAAAAACTGCATACAAATCCTCGTAAGTATGCATCCTATATGGAAATCACTAAACATAAATGCAACATACATTATGTAAGACCAAAGAAGACTTATATTAAAACTCACTCAAACAACCTATTAGACATACTATCTTGAGCTTGATCTTTCATCTTCAATCTTTAAGTTCATATCCAATGCTTCTCTTCTCATTAAACTTGTCTTAAACAATTTCCACATAGTCTTTAATAGTTCAACATAAATTTTAAAAGTATCCTTCAACTCTAAGGTCTTAATTATGAACATTAAAAAACGTTCCTCATCAACCTATCTCATCAAATGCAAAAAATTTGATAAATATGTTAGTAAACACATTTTGTCATCATCAAAACAAAGGTAGAACCACCCCTTGGTTCAACATTGTTAAATTCATTAATAACTAGGGCTAGATAAGTATACGGATCAACTCTATTATAGTCGTCCTCTTATGTGTGAAATATTTTTTATTTGAGTGAATACTTATCTGACGTAGATAGGCCATCTAGGATAAATCCTTCAGTAATTAGTGATATAAGAAATCTAGTTTAATTACTAAAAAAATCAATAAAAACACAATTAAGTCAACAAATGACCAATATTTGAATCTTTGTAAGGGTCTCAAATCTTGAAAAAGGTGTTTGGGTTTAAACTTCTTGTTCTTTATGTCTATTAGTGTAAGTTCATTGAATAACCAAATAATGGAATAGAACTAGCAGAGAAAAGACTCTGACTTATCCACAATTCTATCTTACTTTAGCAAAGATAGAAAGAGTTTCCTTATACGTAGTTAATTCATTGAAACTCGAACCCTTAACTAGACTTGAGATTGGTAAACCTTAACTTTTACTTGCGTTCTTTTACTTGATGATTTAGCTAATTTTATATTTTAATTTATCTGTATAATTGTAAACCGAGTGACTTAGTAGTTATGATATATCCTTATGGAAATAATATTTTGACTAATAATCCACTATATGACTTATTTATAGGGTACTCTTATCTTTAGTTGGTCTAGATTTAGATTATATTAAAATTAGTCTAAGAAATAGACCTTGCAAACCAACATGAACAAATGTGTAAATAACTTGTGTGGTGGTCAACCAATAAAGTAATAATGGTCTACAGTAGGATAAAAATGTTCTACTAGAAGGGTTTAAATGGTCTCCTAATAAGCAATGTTTTGAAACTAGTGTAGGTGAAATATCTTAAAGATAAAATGGTACATTGAACAACTGTTTAAATGGCATTGTTGTTACTAGACTGGTCATTTGGGGTGAAATGTTTTATAGATAAAATTAAGCATTAAATGGTTTCTTAATTGCATTGTTGTTATTAGATTGGTCGACTAATGTGCCTGAATGGATGTTAATGTATTAGAGTGGTCAATTAGTGGCTATAGAAGCAGTTATCTAATGATTGGTTTCTAATAAAAAAAATAATTAATGAGTTTTAATAACTATAAATGGCTAGTTAGTGTTTTGAGGCTTATGAATAGGCATTCTAAAGGGTGGTTTATGTGTCTATGGTCATTTAAGTGAGTTGTAGTGTAAAAAAGTGATCAAATTGAGTAAAAGAAGTGATTTTTGAGTATGTGGTTATGCATTTTGGTACATTCATCACCTTTAATTATGAGTCACTTTTTTAAAAAATTGGTTGAGCAAGTGAGAAAACATTTTTGTGTGTAGTTTCACTATCTAATGATTGTAATTATAAGGTTATTCTTCACTAATGGAGGATTGTTGTACAAGGGTTACTTTTTTTTCATAAAGGAATATTATAGTAAAATTGTTAAGAGTGACTTGGAAAGTGGATATAGGCGAGATTTGTATGTTGAAATATTATAAATTAGTTTCCCATTTCATTCATGACACTTTTTACTTTGAAAATTTATTTTTTTGTAATTGAGTTATATTGATATATTGATTGAAATACGTTTTCATATTTTCTCGTTATAGTAGAATAGTTTTAGAGTAAATGTTTTTTTCATTCATTGATTAAATTGTGTTTTTTGTTTATTTTTCTAGCAATTAAGGTAAATTTCTTAGATCTCTAATTACCTAAGAATCTATTCTAAATAGCCATCCACTATAGATATATATGCATGTAAATAAACAAATATCTTCATGAAATTAAATAATTAGAACATAGTTAATCCATCTACTTACTTTGCTTGAGCTATTTATTAATTTATCCACTCATGGTTTTTATTAAACACACAAATTTAATAAAAAAGCATATACTATTGATGAAAATAACAGAGATAAGATATAAATAAATAAGAAAGTATGAGATGCAATTAGATTTCTTACTATCTAATAGTAAATCAGCTCCTAATCCCTTAGATCCACTAATTGAACACTTGAATTTGTAACCCGAGTCTCTAATACCAAAGTTAAAAGAAACCTAACAAAGAAAAACCTAAAATTCTATCTAAGAATATGCAAAAGACTATTTTAGGTTATTGAACTCTCTAATTCTCCGTCAATATATGCCCATTCTAGATTTACAATCTGCAAAAGAATATTTCCCTAAAACATCTCTTAGGCCTTGATTTCAGAGAGTATAATAGTCCTTGAAATCAGAGAATAATGATGCCGTTCTAAACCAACATTATTACATTGTCTAGAATTTGATCTTCAACAGTGGTTTGCATGATCCATAACAATGCTGTTATGTACAACCATTTATCTTATGACTTTAACAGATTTGTACAAAAGTGATTCCCTTGGAGATAAAAAGCCTTGTCCTATGACAGTTTTTGTTCTCTATCTTCATTTAAGACTTAAAATTGTGGTTTATAGGGGCATCAACAGTGCTATTAAAAACCTACATTAATCTTCTGCAAAGTTAACCAACTTAGCCATTTATGTACCAAGGTCTTCAATTAAGTATAAACCTATATTTTAATTAAAAATATACATAAATACATCAAATTCATATCAAGATAATGGTGAAAACACATTAAATTGTAGCCTAAAAGTCTATATAATACACCTCTATCAATTTTCCTAACCTTAAACTATTTCTTATCCTCAAGCAACTTATCTAGATACTAATTAAATTTTTTTTGATGACTTTTAAATGTCAATTAAGAACTTCAATTCAAATCCATGTAAGTAATATGGCTATATCCTAATTCATTCTTTGTCATAAAGTCACAACTATGGTTAAAACATGTAATAAAGCACCGCTTATACATCATATCATATCTTTAAAAACTCATATGAATGATCATGCAAATTCTCCTAAGAAATTCAATAGCATGTGCGTTTAAGGCTCTATTATGCCTTAACTTTATTATTTTCATAATTAACCTAGAAAAATGCATTTTACACTTCATATTATCTTGGCAAGTCCATTTTATGCTCCATCATACCCTTTTTCATATACATTCATAATTATAATCAATTTCCATTTAATTAATCAAATTCAAACATTTTAAAATTTTAACATTTTACCAAAATTATTTACATTGAACACGTTATTCAAATTTACAAAAATCTCCATATGAAATCTTATTAAAAATGTAATAATCATGCATAAAGAGTTAACATCATATATATAGTTCATAATTATCCATCGCAAATCAATCAATACCAATTATATTTTCTACATTAATCAAATCAAAACACATTAATTAGTATTTCATTAACCATGATTTTAAAATGAAATATCAAAGTAATCACCATCAGATTAACAAAAATTCAATTATAATAAGAAGCGTTATTTCTAGTTCCCTCCTCCACACTAAATTGAAAATTATCTCTAATGTTGAAATAATGAAAATAAATACAAAAGAGAGAGATTGAAACTAAAGAAACTCCCCTAAAATTTTTATGTCCTTTTTTTTCTTTTTTTTTGTTAAAAAAAGAGAAAAAATAAAATTCAAATATCATTAATAATACAATAAAAGATAACACGGTTTTGAGCAAAATAAGATGTACAATCATAATCATCCTTAACTAACTATTAGGCCTTAGATCCCTAGATTTCAAATGTTCTTATATCTAATCAATCTGGCATTGTTGATGATCTAGCTTGCTATTAAGTTATATAAGTAGCTCGTGAATAGTACCCATAGAGACGTTGAGGATGCAAAAGTAGAGGGATTAATATTAGGTGAGAGCTATGAAATAAGAGGTATTGGTTCAATGGGCTTCTCTTTAGACTCAGTATCATTATCAACATCAAAAGGGGGGGGGGGGGGTTCTAAGACTTATAAGATTATTGAGCCTCTCACAGTATCTTTATAGT
>JAOXYD010102554.1:0-11694 GCA_028565735.1 Pinacopodium congolense | reverse complement strand
AATATAATATATTTATAAATTATTTTGTAAATTTTATAAAATTTAGAAATTAATTTATAATTTTAAATAATTATTCGTAATAGTACCGATATTAACTAATACCGGTATAATATCGTTTTTAAAATCAATACGGTACTAATACTGATACCATATTTAATACACTGGCTTCCCCCGCCCCCTTAACAAAAGGTTTTCCATGTGAGAGTATAATGATTCAACTATTATTGTGGAGTATTGTAATGTAAGGTATTTAATGTCATCTACTGATGGCACGCTAGTTAATATACCTTTACTAAATTAGATATATATTTTTTACTACCCTTTGTTGAAGTAGATTATGATGTTTTCTAGTTAATTTGTGATGGCCATAATAGGATTATAACTTAGGCAACAAAAACGTGGACAAAAATGGAACTTGGAATTTCATTTATCACAATGAGAAAAATGAAAATGAGTCCTTAATATCATTAACTCATGATTGAATAATTTATCAGTCATCAGTCTATTCATTTTGTCCTTTTAATTAAGGTAATTACTACAGTTAGTTACGCTTGAGAGTAGTTTGATATTATTGTTTATTGTAATTTTTAATTGTAATTTTTATATTTTGTATTAATTTTTGTATTTTATTTTTTATTTTTGTGCTTTTTTAGTTTTTATACTATATTAGTATGTTATTTTTTAATTTTTATACTATTTTTTTCAGTTTCTGTGTTTAAAAAAAATAAGAAACCAAAACTTAAGAATATGTTTGGTATCACTTTTTTTTTATTATTTTTGTGTATGTGTATTGATTTTTATGTATTTTTTTAGATTTTTGTACTATATTAATATATTATCTTTTTCAGTTTTTATATTGTTTTTATTGATTTCTGTATTTAAAAAAACAAAAAATGAAAACTAAAAACAAAAGTAGAAACAAACCAAGCCTAAAACTAAATCCTTACCAAACAACCCCTTAATTTTAACCATATATTGCTAAATTAAAGGAGTTGATTCTAAAACGAAAACATAGAATTTGATCATACATTCGCTTAGTACTTAGGCTCTTCTGTCCATTATTTTCTTTTGAAAAAACACAAACAAACAGCTTCATAGAGATCAGCTCCCCCATTCGTGACTTAATAATGGAGTAATGGGAATTTCTCTATTAGTATATACTGCGGTTCTTGTTACCATACTTAACGCTACAATAATTTGCTGGACTTGGTGATATATTTAACATTTCAATAAGTACATGACGTATGAGATGATGTGTGTATGTTAACTAAAAGAAGTTAATTTGATTCACCAATAAAAGATCATTGGATCAGACGGTAATAAATTGTAAAGGCTCGTAAATTGTGGTAAATTAAGGAGGAAAGTTTTAACTGGTTGAAATACTGAAAATATAGAATGTTGAGAAAGAGGTAGGATTGTTCTAGTTATAATATCAAATTACTCAATTATATTTAATAATAATAATATTAATATCACCTGATCATTTGATGCTATCATTTGAGTTCGTGGTCTAAAGAACAAATATTTTAGATTAACTCGATAATTACTTCCGAATTATAGCAATTTTAAGTTGTCGAAGTAATATTGATTTTTGGTACACTAATTAGTGTGATTTCGTATTTGATTACGTTAGCAAGTGACACACATCAACTATGTACGAATCGTCAATCGTACATGCATATATGCCCTTGTTTGGTTTATCTAAAGAAGATTATATTTCATAAATAGTTGTCTGATATTAGTTATGATATTTTGGACGTGTCCAGGAATTTCACACGTCTCCTATGATGGAATGGACATTAAAATTTTTGGGATTTTCTTCAATTGGAAGTCAAATCCCAATTTATAGTTAACTGCGATAGTGGAGTTGGCGACAGACTGAGATGGAAATGCTGGCTTCTTTTCCAATGGTGATAATGTCTAACGATGAAAGAACTGAGTGAAAATGTCCAAAACGACCGCGAAAAACAAATAGAAGGCTTCTTGCTTTTTGGTTTTAATCTCAAAGAGGGTTCAGAACAAGAAAATACTAACAAAGATACGCAACTACTAAGGCAAAATGGGTGCCATCTCTTTCTCTTACCCTATCTCTTTCTTTTTGATTGAAGATCCAAAGTGTCAACCAAATCGCCGTTTGTACAATTCTAAGAACATAAGGAAACAAAAAGAAGGTATTGAAAGATACGAGTTAGAGGGATATACATTTACTCTTAACATATAACAAGTTGGCATTACCAGTATAGGCAAGTACAGATTGATTGTATTTGAACATGCTCAAAAGAGGAACTCCCACCCCATTAGTTAGTCAATCAATCAATTAAATAAAAAGAGCAATGGCATAGCAGAAACTGACGAAACGAGAACACATTATCTACTCATGTGACGTGTTCATATTTTTGTTAAATATTAAAACAGATGTATATTAATATTCTGTTAGCTTCATCACATTGGAAGTACTTTATATTTTAATCAAGTTTATTAACAATTGAAGTAAGAAATTTTTTTAATGAAATAATCAATTTCTTGACATCAACAATATGGTTTCTTTGGCTAGAATTTTTAATTTCTCGAAATTGTAGAATAATTGTTAACTCCAAGTTGCAGGGATTGTTGAAAACGTGTGTACAACGTTCACATTAATTTTGAGAAGTTAAAGCAAAAGATTATTGAAATGGTAGCTTGCTTACTGAAGTTGCTTAAAATACCAACAGGTTGGCGTCGGGGGTTGATGTCATGGAATACTTGTAAAAGCAAGCCTTTTGTTCATAGAAAATTCTTGCAAAGAATGAGACATTATGGTAGCTTGCTTACTGGAAGTTGCTTAAATAGCCAACAGGTTGAGTTCGGAGGAGGAGGGGGCGAGAAGGTGATGCCATGGAATACTTGTAAAAGCAAACGTTTTCTTCCCAGACGATTCTTGCAATGAATGAGGCATTATGTCATTCTCGGTTTAGTTAATTACTATCACAGATGAAGCTACATAGAATCTTTCCCTTTAAGTTTCTGGTTATATGAATATATTGAGGTAACTTTATGATTTTTTTTCTTTTGGGTATAATTTTAAGGTGATAGTCCTTTACTTACTTTTTTTTTTCAATTTCGGGTTTTATTCTGAATGTTTAAAGAGGATTTGTTCCCTAATGAGAAAGAAAAACTCACCCACTAAAGAACTGGATTAACCTATTTGACTACATTAGAAAACTATTATTGAGTACCAAGTATTTATCATAACAATTTAAAACTTAAACATATAATCTTTTATTAAGTTCCAATAAACTTTAATACGAATCATTATCACATAAAATTTAATTTAAATATAAATTTTCATTCCTCATATAATTATCTTTTGATAGAATTGATTGGAAACTAATTTTCTCACACAATTTATATCGAAAGTTAATTAATTCATAAAATCCTTTTTTCTAAATTTTTATTAAGTCATAAACTACATATCTTTATTTTAAAATAGAAAAATTGACTTCAGTAATATAAAATCCTTTGCATTTTCTATATAAATAGAAAGAATGACTTCTATAATTGAAAATACTTTGCGTTTTTTATGCACAAGAAATTGATTGTATATATTTGTTCAACCACTTTGTTTTTATTTCCAACAAGATTAAGCTAATTATCTTATGACTATGTTGGTTTATGTCCTATAACCAATTTGTTAGTTGCAAATTTCTAACATAATTTGTGAAGATATTATTTATTTTATACATATTTATTTAATTAACTAAAATGTATGAGATAAAGTTTATGGGATTAATATATTTTATAAATAAAATTATGAAATTCATATTGTAATTAAATATTATTTCTAAATTATTCATAGTCGTTACTTTATTAAGACTTAATATTAATAGAGCGGAAAGACTAAAATACATTATTATTTTCCTTACAAAGGAAGTAGTAGATCTCATAGGCTAAAGTATAAAAATACTTAAACAAACATGTGGATATTTGTTAGAGAATAAGTTCACTTAATTGATCTGATATGAGAATTTCATATACATCATTACTTGTGTGTTTATGATAATACTCATTGTGATGATCGTATAAGTAATTCTTAAATTTGAGATTACTAAAGTTATCTTATTTAAGAATTAATATATCTTGATATTACTTATAGTATATTCTTTAAAATGGGTAAATTGGTAGTACTTGGATGAAGTATAAACTACATAGAAGTAATTGAATGATTAATAAAGGATCCGTCACCATAAATTAATTAGAGAGAATGTTTTATTGTTCTTTATTAGTATTGATTTAAGATATCCTTGGCCAAGGTGAAATAAAACTTTGAAAATAGTTTTCAAATGTCATTAATAAACTCAATAACTAATGATAGAAAATTAATATGATTTGATTTTAATAGAAAAGACACTAATTTTATATTTTATGTTTAATCAAAGCATTGTATAATAAAAGAATTAAATTATACGAAAAAATTATGCATAGGGTTAAGTCAAATTACTTTGACATTCATAATATTTGAGTATTCATGACATAATATTAAATGTCAATCTTACTTTATGATTATAAATTGTTTAACCTAAGAATTAAAGGTAAATTAAAAAGAATTTTAATTTATTTATTTCTAATTATAAATTAAAATTAAAATTAATAATCGTTATTAATATATTAAGAACCTAATAGGTAATGCATATAAATCAATTGAAGAGAGTAAAATTTAATAAGTTGGACTTAATTATGAAGTTTCAGAAATTTCAATGGTCAATATATGGTATTTTATTTTATTAATATTAAATAATTATTATAATTAAAATGAGGTTTTAATTGTAATTATATTTAATTTTAATATTAAAAATATTTTATACTTTTCTATATAAAAGGAAAAAAACATAAGAAGTGGTAGCACTTCTTATTTTATTCCTATCAATTACTAGATTTTTCTGAGGTTGGTATGTGGATACTGTTAGAAGATTGATACATATGTGGTTAAAATAGTTCTTCAATTAAGATTCAAGACGATGAAATTATGAATCAAGTATCACAATTAGGTACGAATTTATATATTATGTTTATCATTTAATCTTATTATAATTTAAAGTAGTCTTGATTTATGAGAAATTAAAGAAAAAATTTTATTTTGCTTCCATTACATACGACTTGATCACATTTTGATTTCCCAATAGACCATTTAATTGGTGTTAAGTGATAGATGAGATAGTAGTGAGTTCGGATTAATACATGTATATATATATATATATATATTAGTAACTAACTTGACCCTGGTGAAGTCATTAATACCTATAAAATGTATGAGAAGGGAATCCATTGGTGAAAGAATTACAAAAAAAGAAAGGGCATTTGTCGATTTCATGATCAATATCTAATCTATAAATGTGAAGCCAGTATTTGCCTTTTATATTGCCATAGAGATCACAAATTTGTTAAGGATTTTCTTTTTCTTGATGGTGCTTTAAAATTGTTGAATAACTATTGTGTGTGTCTGTGTGTGTTTAAGGAAAATTGCTGGACTTTGACATGGAGGAATTAGAATATTAGATCATGCCGAATTATCTCATATTTTACGGCAAACTTCGAAACGATGCACTCAAGATTGTTTCACGTGTAGATCATTGATTATCCATGGGACTAATCATGTTTATCAACAAAAAGAAGGCATAAATGTGAAGATTTGACATTTCTCAGACAACTTCTATTTAAATGATAATAATAATTTTTTATTTTCAGATAAGTAATATCATCCAGATTAAATAAACTCTATAATTTATTATTCACAGTTTTTTATTGCGAATTTATTTTGCTCTCGGTACTTCAAATGTTGTCACTCGTTCCAAAAAAAAAAAAAAAACTGTCATTGCTTATACAATAGATATATTTGTTTTATTTAGTAATATTTTTATATTGTATCAAGCTCCAATTCATTTTAATTTGGATTAAGTGTTACGTCGCCGACCCTACCTTTCCATTATCCCATTAGTGGAGACCACGTGAAAGATGGGTTTTCATTATCCTATGGAGATACGATGTTTCCTTAATCACCGTGTCGGTGTACCCACAAATATTAGATAACAATAATTTCTTTTTAATATTTCAGCAATGCTTAGTTTCAACTTTTATGACATGAACGGATGAACCATCCATCTGATCGGAATTGATCAAAAGAAATTATAAAGCTTCTTACTGAAGATAATATAGCAATTAAGTTGTTAAATTTTTTTAGATTCAAGCAAGAATCTCCTATTAGTTATGACCAATTTAAAGTTATGAATTAGTTGAGATTCACATAAGATGATACGATGTTTTTCTGTACATTTCTTTAAAAATAAAGTTAGAAACAAAGAGCATTAGAAGAAGCTACCTGTAGAATGATCTTTCAAACCGACGTAGAGAGTACGCCAGCATTGTTTAAAATTGGCTCGAGAGTTTTAATTTAAGTTTAAAATGCAACTTAAAGAGTCGTTTGATAAAGTTTTTTATTGTTATTTTTTATTGTGGATATTATATTTTTATATTAAATTTTATGTATTTTTATAAATTTTTGTGTTGTCTGTCTTAATTTTTGTGCTGTATTAAAGTATTTTTTTTCGATTTCTGTGATATTCTTTATTGATTTTTATATTTAAAAAATTCGAAAACTAAATCCGAAAATTGAAGCCGAACCAAACGGGTCTCAGCTAAGCTTCTCCTTGAAGTTTTTTTTTTCTTTAAATCGGTAGGCATAAATAACCCATTCAAGAGATAAGATTCTTTAGGATTTAAACCATAATAAATCAAGAAGTACTCCCAACCCCTTATACCATACAAATTAAAGGAGTGTTAGAATTAAGAAACAGAATCATAATTCTAATTCTAATTCTAATTGTGATGGAATTGAAATTATATCTTCAACAAATTTCTCCCTTGATCCTACTTTTCAGATAGAAGGTTCTTTTATTCCTCTTTTTCTAAAAAATAACAAAAGTAATTGTAAAAGCATAAATTAGTTCATCTTGAACTTCGTGTACGTTGAATTTGAAATTGTAATCAAATTAGTAAACTAGTTTTCAATTAATTAAACATTCAAATTGATTAATACATAGATAATTAAAAGTTAATAGAGCAGAAAATGCTACTGCAATTTATGGAATGTATATCCACTATTCATTCATTCATGCGTCTTGAATTGTGTTAGTAGGTTAATTTTGAACAAAATTTAATAAAGACATAGCACAGAGCCTAACTAACCAAAATTATGGAGACCTAATTAAACCTTTAAATAAATTTAAAGCCTCACTTTAAATATTTTTTCTTTTATTTAACATTTTAGATATTTTTTAGGCAACTTAAAAGGACTGCATCTGCTCTTTTTTTTTGGCCAACATGAACAGGGACGGCTGAGTTTCAACCGTTCATTGGCTCAATTATGTGCTTACAAAATATCTCCATTACTTTATTAAAAGAAAAAAAATCTCCATTACTTGATAATATACTTGTTGGTTAAGAAGTTGCCACTTTTAATAAGGATTCAGATAGATGAGTCTTAGACTATAGTTTATACTTTTAGTAATGTAATGGCACATGAATCCATAGGTTGAGCATAGGTTGCTACTATCAGGGCGTTTTGAAGAAGACAAAATGTCAACATCGGACCACTAAAATAAGGAGTGTTCACACACCAATCTGTATTTAAATACAAAAGAATCAATAGGTAGTTTGAACTTTTATTAAGCTACAATTTGATAGTACGAGGATTCCTGAAAATGGTTTTATTTACTATCATGTGAAATGTAGGAAGTATTAAGATTTCCTAATTGTCAGCATTTATCAATTACTTCGCTATACCATACTGACCCCAGTTGGCACATGGTAATAATAGTCAAGATTGTTACTATATTAATCGCCACACAGGTGTGTGATTTAGGTTTCACATTGAAATATGAGATTTAGATATGGATCTCAATTACTAGCAGCTCAAGGAGGTTTGCTCTTTTGAGAATTTTATTTTCATGTCAAATTCAGACCTTGAAACTTTGGATTTTTAAAGATATTTTATTCTTTATAAAAATTTCAAGTTGAAAATTACAAGTTACATTTTAGTTATACGAGTTATATTACAGTGCAGACTATTTCAGTAATTACAAATAATATTTAATTGCAATTAATTCTAATATAATTGAACAGAATGCAATGTAACTGCAGATTTTTGCTATATATACTTATTTGTTCCTTCAGGGGTGCGTTTCCTCAAAAATGGAGCCATTACAATTAAAGTTGTCAGTTTTACATTTCAGTTTCATACCATCAGATTTAGGTCCTATATACTATAGGATTTTTAGTAGTCATATTTCGTAGAGGTTAATTGATTGGACCGCCTTAAGCACTGATGACTTAGTTAATATTATCTTGTGTTTACGTTTGAAACAAAAGGAATCTCGGTTCCACAACTCAGTCTGGCCAATGGTTTCACGGCAATAGTGCAGGACGCGCTGGATATTCGGCGATTCCTTGCGCATGTATAATGGTGAGAGAGCCAAGAATCATCGCTTTGACTCTGTGAAAGAAACAAATATGGATAACTTACTGTACAGCTATGTATTGCATGATTTTAGCGACTTAAAAACCTTCTGACAAACAAGGATGGTTCCTGGGAGGGTCAACGCTAATGAGCAAAGCCCAAGTTCCTTTGCAAATTTTAAACCCCATAAATGATGATAGCATGTATATATCTATTGTACTTATAACCAAGATTTCAAATTTTAAAGTGTACTATTATTTAAGTTTATATGATTTTAAAATTATTAACTAGGTTCTAAAATTTGAAATGACTATCATGCAATAGTTCTCCATTATCTTGCACGAACTAATAGGATATGGATATATGTCATGCATAGATGTGTTCAACTTTTATTTTATATACAAAACGACATTGTTTTGCTCTTTCTAAAAATGATTTATGCATCATCATTTTGCTTTTTTTTTTTTTTAGAATGTTGTTTCATAGTAGCATTCAAGATGGAGGATGTTGAATTGGGTGTTGTCAAATTTCCAAGGTTTTTGCTATCTTAAAAATCACCTTAATAAGATTATAATATGATGATGATGATAATGTCAATGTAATTCAGTGGCAATCATACAAAGAAATATGAAATAAAGAGCATAGAGAAGAGAAAAAATAATCTAATTTATAGTTGTTTGGCAAACAATTCTTATCTATATTTACTCTTTAAGTTACTCTTAAAATTCATTATAATCTTTTTCTAACGAGGTGAAGAGAAATCTCTATAAAAATAATCTTCTTTGAAGATAAAGAGGAATCTTATATAATCTTTCTTTTTAGAATTGAGTAATCTCTACAACCTTTGTACAAAGATTAAAAGTAACCTGTCAAATCAACTTAACATCATTTTCCATAAGAGAATACACCATAAAAGAATACACAATTCACAAATATTACTTAATCACAAAAATGTTTTAGGGATTAACAACTCAAATATAAAATAATGATTGTAACAAAAGCTTTAAATACGTTTAAATGTGCTTTTTTCAATTCTTTAATGTTTATTAATTTCATTTAATTTATTAAAACTACTTCATTAACAATAAAACTATACATTTATGGCTTGATAGCCTTATAATGGCATTTATAATAAGAACTAGTCATTAGACATACTAAGAAAATTGTTAGAGACAAATTCTACTTGTTAGAAATAGATATAACTGATATTAGTCGAACAATCAGATACATTAGTTAATTTATATATCACACTAATCAACTAATGTATTAATTAATGACACATTACAAAGTCAATATCCAAAATTTGCTTTTGATAAACAAGGTTGGTTCTTGATAAGGTGAATGCTCATGAGCAATGTCCTAAGTTCCTTTGCAAATTTTAAACCCCATAAATGACAATAGCACATATATATATATATATATAAACGTTATAATCATGATTTCCACTCTCAAAGTGTAATCCTAATCATGCATATAGTATTAATTTGTGGTAATTACTATTGTCCTTTTAAAAGTTGCACTTATATTCTTCTTTTTAAATTATTAAAATAATTCATAATCATTATATAAATCATAAATTACAACCTTAAGTATTAGTGAAAGTGACTTCGAGTGAATACTAGATTTGTGTAATAGTTTCTTTTAAACTTTTTTTTAACTTCTGGCATACATTTAAGGATTAAATTTATCAAGGTTTCCAGTAATTTGGTCAATTATCATTTAGGTTTATGTGATTTTAAAATAATTAACTAGGTTCTTAAGGTTTGAAATTACTATCATCTGTTAATCCTTTGTTAATTTAATCCTACGTGAACTAACATAATACTAACTTGACATGTATACATGCCATGTACAGATTTGGTCAGCTTTTATTTTATATGCAAAATGGCATTGTTTTGATCCTTTTTAAAATGCATCATTTTAGTAGGTAAAGAAGCTACTAACTTAAATGACCAAAACATTATTATTTTACTAGCTTTAAACAATGTCTTTTTGCTTTTTTTTTTAACACAGAATGTTGGTTCCTAATGGCACTTAAAACTCTTAAGTGGTTTGACACGCAACTCTTAGCTATATCCACTCTTCAAGTTACTCTTGAAAATTCACTATAATCTTTTTTCAGTAAAGTGAAGAGAAATATCCTTACAAATAATCTTTTTTTTATGGTAAAGGAAAACCATATATAATCTTCATTCTTAGATGAAGAGTAACCTTTACAATCTTTTGATAAACGTGTAGGGCTCTAATATCTTGCTTGAATGTTTAAGAGTTTATTTGATCTATCTTTTACATTTTAGAGAGGCTACTTCCTCAGATTGAAGTTAGAACTCATACATATATCAAAACTGTCTCTGTTAAAACTATTCTAGTTTAAATCTTGATTTCAGGTGATAAAACTTGCTTCTAAAATGGTGTTATTGGAGTTTTTAGTTTGCTTAAGGTCTTTATATTGTATTTGAACTTTTTTTCGAATTTTTAAGGCCTATTTATGTTATCTTTGAGATTGAACTTTCATATACTTCAAGATAATTACTGTTTTTACTAGTTTAAGTTTGATTCCGATTTAAATTTACTTAATCTGTTTCTTTGAGATTTTTATTATTTTTTTATGTTTTTTTAAGTTCTTAGGAGTCAGAATAATCTTAGTTTCGAATTTTTGGTTGATTATTTCATCTCTTATAAGCATTAGTTTATCCATACATAAAAAATGTCCAATTTTTGATGTTCTTGATTTAATCACGAATTACATTATTTAAATCAGTTTTGTGTGCATATATTGATTGTGGTTAGTTCACATAAGGTGTTAGGAGTGCTCTGGAATTTTTAGTTTTATTTTTAAGTACTTATATTTGTGTTTTGAGTTGAATATTCATAGAGTGCTTAAACTGTCCAGATTTTGTGATTAGCTTATTTTGATCATATTGCATATATATTTATAAGTTTTTTATGCTTAATTTCTATCATACTAAGTTTGTTTAAGCTTTCAAGATTGTCATAATTCATTCATATCATTTATTGTAAGCTAAAGCCTTTAGGTGAATTGTGCATTGAGTGAAACATCTTTCTAGGTGTATTTGATTACTTGGATTTGGGGGAATTGGATCAATTGGATATTTGTGAATTTTATAGGCTTCTCTTTGCCTAGAAAAGGGTTAGAATAGGTTACTCTTGATATTTAGAAAGTAAGATTGTTGTTGTGGGTTACT